>PVKS010009971.1:0-61939 GCA_004027875.1 Aplodontia rufa
ACATACATACATACATACAATGGAGTTCTATTCTGCTATTATAAAGAATGATATATCATGGCTTTTGCAACTAAATGGAAGAAAATGGCAAAAATCATGATGAGTGAAACATCCCAAACACAGAGAAGAGATTTAAAGGCCTAACATTTTCTCTCATATGGTGGAAGCTATAGTAAAACCTAAGTTAGGATGAAAGTTAGCTAAGTTTAATTACTAAACCCACCAGGGGTGAATTATCACATGAGCTGTGTGAACCACAGCTATGAAGGTAGGGGGGGAGAAATGAGGGATGGGAACGGGGTAAAATGCTGATTATCAGTATGGTTGGGTACACTCAACTCCCATGAGAAGCCAAGCTATAGTCCAGCAGGCATATAAATCTAACAATTTCAATAATTAAAATACACATATGTATTCATTTCTATCTATAACATGGGAGAATTACAGAGAAAACATGAAATCGGGAATGGGTGAACGCTCGGGGGATAGGGAGATCCTGGACAACTTACTTTATCAATTGATAAAGTAAGGTATTGATAACTTACTTTATCAATACCTATGTATACATGAATATGTAACAATTCCCTCCAATATGTAAGACTATGTTGAACAAATTTTAAAAATTATTCTGTGGCCTGTGTTTGTCTTTGAGCCTATTCACTACAGGTTGCAAATGTGAAGCCCCTATTCTAAGGAGATTGCTCTCATTTTTATTTCAACAAGAGCACAATGTAAATGAATTTAAAGAGTATCTTTGAAGATCCAAATTTTGATGTGCGAAGCAAGAGCAGAAAGGATGTGGCACATTTTGAGCAGGAGGTAATTTTCTCTCTCTTGACTAGAGCTAACACTGGTCCCATCTCAAGGTTTGGACAAGATCTTAATAGTTTAGCATTATGTGTCATCCATAAGCACGTACACATACACAGCTCATGATTTCTGACCACTTACATTTTGCCAGATGCTATTCCGAGTGACTCACTTATAGCTCCTCATTTAATCTTTATCTTAACCCTGTTGTTATTCCCATTTTTGCAGACACAGCACAGGGAGTTTAATCCACTGGCTCAAAGCAAGAAGCAAAAAAGGAATTGAAATCCAGGTTGTTTGGTTCTAAAACTCAGACTCCTAACACTACATGAACTTAGTCTTGCAGACATCTTGCTCTTCATTTGAATTCTTTTTGCTACCCTTGTGACAGAACCCCTAGCTAACGGGGTTGTCTGGAACAAGTATTTTTCCACCAAACAAAGAATCTGGGAGCAGGAACCCACTGTCATTGGTTTCATTGCTCAGCAACGTTGGTGCCAACATTTCCCTTCATGGTGGCAAAATGGCTAGCTGTCCACGGACATCATATATGAAATCAAGAAAGTAACGAGAAAGGTTAGCATCAGCTTCTCAGGTCCCTTTAATCATGAAACTAAATCCTTTCTAAAAGGCTCCATTGGATTTCACCTTATACCTTATTGCTATGATATCACATGGCCATAGTCAGTTGCAAAGGAGGCTGGGAAGACAAATATTTATCTTTCCCAGCAAAAAGTGCGGAGGCAGAGAGGGGAAAATCTGGTGGGGAACAGGTGCTGGGTTAGCCAGCCAAGAATGCCAGCCACAAGTGGTTTGGTTTGGTTAGGAAAATGCCAATAGAACTTCATCATATAGTACATCACTCACACTGTGGACCCCAGGAAAGTGAAAGAGCAATAATTAAAGTTTGCTGCAAAACCAAAATTGAATTGTGGAACTCCTATTATGTTTTAGAGTATCTGCATCCATCCATTCCCCAAAATGTGCAAGTATTTCCAACCACTAGCTAGGTAGTGTATAAAGATGAATTATTTGAATTTCACACAGGATTTTTTTGTTATGCTAGTCTTAGTTATTTTTATAAGCTGTTATCCCCTTATTTGTGATTAATCAAAATGACAACTTTCAATCCCATTTAAGAACTGGATTGAAATTTGTAAATAACTAGAAACTAGAAACTTCAGTGCTACAAATATATAATACATTGTTTGCATTTACAATCCACTTTATTTTCTGGCTAGCACTGGCTTGTCTGAATCTTTCTACAACTTTAATTGTAATTTTTTTCTTTTATATTTTTATCATGGCACTCAAACTCAGAAAACCTGTTAAGGCAACCACATAATGCGATGTAAAAATCCAGTTAACATGTTGCTATGGAAACCAGGAAACAGAAACAGCACTCTAATCATTCACTTAGATAACTATGGCTGCATGTGTGTGTGTGTGTAAATTCATGTATTCACCTTTTACTGAAAGCTGTTATTGAACTCAACATCAACAGATCTGTCTGTAAATAGGCCCAGTACTCTACAACAAGTCAGTCAGCATTTTAGTATAAACTGTCCTTGTTTCTAAATTATGCTATGCAGCATCAGGAACTCTTCAGTTGGGCAGTGATTTTATCTAGTCTTGCCCAACAGGGGCCATTGACATGGTGTGAGGACATCTGAAGTGGTATTTGGGAGCTGGTCACTAACCTTGCTTCTTACTACCGGCTTTGTGACCCTCCTGGGAACTCTTAGTGACTGTTTCTTCATCTGCAAAATGGTTCAATGCAGGACTCCATTAACGAAATGGGAACTTCCCTTTCCCATAGAATTGGAATAGTGAGGTAATCCCTTTGGAGGGTTCAAATTTTCTGTATAGTCTCTGGCAAACACCATGCTCTTGAAAAATGATAACTACTTTTACTGTATTTTCCAATTCTTCATTCTGTAGTAAATAATACCCGAACCTGGACAGTAACTGTTATTTTGTCTCATTACTGCCAAAAGGGAACAGCTCTATATATCATACCTTGCCATTACTGGACATACCCTTATGAAAGTTGGAAGGAAATTTTAAGTTCTAACCGGCGAGCAGTTTCTTAGATCCTGTTACCTTTAAGTGTTGATTTACTCTTGTAGATCAGTTTCAATTTTATATGCAAAATACAAAAATGTATCTTAACAAATGAATCCTAATTCAATTCACCAAGGCCCCAAACCCCTTTAAAAAGAGAAAGTTGAAAGACTTCAATCGTCAAGAAATAAACTTTCGTTCAGTTTTGCTTGCTCACTGCTGTTTTCTTAGTTATTTAATCAGCTTGGTTTGAGCTATGGGGGAAAAAAAAGTTAAACCCAAGCCTTCTTGGGGTTAAACTTCTCTGTTGTTCTTCCTTCCAGAAATCCGAGTTATTCTAGTAAGGGATAATGGTTGCATAACGCAATCCTGGGGACAATTCGTCCATACACTCCTACCACCGTCTCTGACAATGAATTCCTTGTTTTGCGGTGTCCAAACCTCTCAGTACCCAGGCAAGGGACGAGCAGCCAGCAGAGGCGTGGGAGAAGGATGAGGGCAGAGCCCCGCGCTCTTTCCGGGGCCAGCACCGTGGTGAACCCAGGGTGCTGCGAGTCCTGCGCTTTGCGCGCTGCGCCGGCGACTCTCGGCGCCCGAGCACCAGGAGGGGGAGACTCGGTCCCGCTTATCCCCAACTGTGCTAACTTCAGACTGCCAGGGCAGAGGGCGGAGAGTGCGCTTAGCCAGGGCAAGAAAACTTCTTTACCTAGAAAGTTTCACCTTGCCGTGGGCGGGGGAGGGGCGGGAGGAAACGCGACCCTCGCGGACCAGGCGCGGCGGGCGGGCGGCAGGAAGGGCGGGGGCCGGTTTCCCCCTCTGGGTGGTGCCAGTCCGCACTTCGGCGATCCTCCGACCCGCAGACTAGGCGGACCCACTGCAAGCGAGACAAACAGACGGACACGTGCTGGGGAGGGCGCGCGCGGGCGAGTGGACGGGCAAGCGCCTGGGTCCCGTCACCTCGCGGTGCCTCCCTCTTGGACGCGCCCGGGCCGCCGCCGGCCGCGCGCACCGATGCCCGGCTGAGTCACCAGCCGGGCAGCGCGCGGCTGCCTAGGGGCGGAGGGAGCGCAGCCGACGCGCGGGCGGGGCTCTCGGCTTGGCTGAGCTGCAGGTGACCCGGAGGCCCTCGCCACCCGCAACGCCCGGAGCGCTTTGTGTCCAGATGCGGAGTGGGGTGAAGGGCGCGATCCAGATGCGGGGCGACAGCTGACCCGCTGCGAGGAGGTGGGGAGGCGCGGAGCGCACGGGTGGTCCCGGCGCGGCTGACTTCTCCGCCGGTTCCAGGACACCTCAAGGTAAAGAAAAAAAACTACAGCCCTCTTCAGATCCCGCACCCCACCTCTTTTCTGCTTTCTTTGTTCCCCAAAGAGACCTGACTGCTGTTCCAGAGGACAAGACACGGAGGTGGGAGAGACTTTAGTGGCTTCGGAAACTGAATGGATGTAGATAGAGGGCGGTGGAAAGTAGATTTGGGCTTGTTGCTTTCAGGGGTTGTTTGTGGTCACCTGTGTGACTCAGGCAGGAGAGGGGCATTGGAGCCCAGGGTGCAGAATGACTGTTATGGCCCGGCAAGTTTCAAGGCTGTGATCTGACTCAGCCCGAACAGAAGGGATCCGGTCACCCTATCCAGGGTGATGCAGCCGCCAGGAGTTGAGCCAAGCCATTTCCTTGCTCCCAGCCTTGCTTTATCTGTATTATGTGGGGGTCTTTCCAAGGGGCAGGTGTTTCTGGGACAGTGAGAATTCTTCATTTCTGGCAAACACACAAGGCTTGTGATCCATCATTTTCAATCATACCTTATCTCTTTACTGAAGCGCTGTGAAAGTGAAATAGATTAGAACCAGAGGTTGGGCGATATGACTGGTGCTGGTGCTGACCCAGTAATGAAAGCCCCAACAAAAAGTACAATGAAAAATTTACTCCAAAGCGTGGTGGTTTCCTGTTTTCATACATTTTATGTTTTAAAAGAGCCATTTGCTAATTTGGCAGTTGGAAAGGGTTCCCAGGGCTCACGCATGAATAGTTGCCTAGTGGATTTCCCCTTATCACAGTTTTATGTTCAAAGGAGCTCTTGGGCAGAATGAAATATTGTCAACTCTCTAGGCAAAATAATCAGGATACTTTAATTGCCAAGTTAAGATGGTCCATGAATATGAGAGGATTGGAAAAGCCGACACTGGAGAGACTATAGACTGAATTTTAAGAAGACTGCTCACATTTTGTAGCATTGGGTGGAGATTTATTCTGTGGTTTCCATCAGCCAGACACATGCACATTGCCATGCAAATGAATTCAGAAAAACATTATTTTCCTTTACAGCTAAACTATTATAGCTGACTAATGAATTTTTTCTGCATGAAGATGATCTGAAAATGATGTACATCGTGTTTCTTTTAACTCCTGGAACATGAATTCTGCTTTTATGTGAACAGTGTAAGTGGTGCTTGGATTATGTGCAGGTATATAGCTTTCATTTCCAGCTAGAAGCTTATTGGGCTTTGTTTGGAACATGTAAACTTCCATAACCTAACCGAGATGAGGGGCTTTGGTCCCTAGTAAGTCTATGGTGTATTCCGTGTTTACTTTTTTTGAACTGATGAATGATACAGGTAAAATTTACATCATTGGTAAGAAATTTTTGTAGTACCAAAAATGTGTCTGATTGCCTGTTAAATATACTGGTATTTTAGAATGTGTGTTAGTTAAGTTTTCTAACATAACAGTGCTTAAGTCAATATTTATTTACTTAAACATGTTTTGAGCAAGATGAGATTGACAGCAGATTGAGAATGGTCTGCTGACTACTCCTCTTTCAAAGATGCTTTGTTCTTGATCATTTGCATTGGAGTTTGCATTTGAGGCTTTTCAGAATCTGAGGATGAGGTTTATCTGAATGATAAAAATGTACCAGATGAACCACAGCCAGTTAATATGAAAGCTCCAAACTAATATTTTCACTACTTTTAAATCTACAATAAGAGAAAAATTACACCTTTTTAAGTAGGGGGAAATATCTATAGTTTATAAATTCCTTTTAAGACCATATAAGCAAATGCCCCACAATAATCTTGAATTTAAAAAAAAAAGTGAGTAGATTAAGAAATACATTTCAAAAATCAACTTGTCTAGCTGTTGGTAGAAACAAATGGTCTAGTTTTTCTTTCACAAATCCATGATATCCCCTAATAAACTTTTTTTTTTCTCAAATGTTATTTCAAAGTGAAAAACTCAGAAGGGCACTGTCGTTTTAGACACACTTTGTCTAAGTGGCTGCACTAGAACATAAGGTGGCAGGCACACACATTCAGATCGCCTCCCATCTCTCTACTCCTTCCTTCCCATTCTTTTCTCTCCACTGGATCTCAACTGCTTCCAAACCCTCTGTGTCCACATTTCTCCATGCCACTTTCCAGGTTTCTTCTGACTGTCTTTACGTTTAGTGATTCCCACCAGAGCCATCTGTGCTTTCTTTTCCCCGTCCCTGAAATTTCCCTTGGTTTACTGTGTTTGTTCATGGGACGCCCAGTTTCCTTATTGTGCTTGCTTCAGGGGAGAAAATACATGCAGAAACTTAAGTGCCAGGGAATTTGTTTCTTTTTCTTGGCTGGTGTATGTTGGAACTCGTGTCTTTGACATCAAGCCCTCAGGGCGGTTTCTTCATGGGCTTTTCTCAGTGCAAAGTAAATAGTCACCTTTTAGGAATCAATGATAGGTACTGACTAATGTCAGTTCAGGATCAGTTTGATTCTGTGTTCTTAACAGACACTGAGTTGCTGCCAGGCCCCACATTTGCCTCACCAAGAATAGCTGAGAACTGTACTTTGAGCATCATCTGTGCTGGTTACTAGAAGAATTTTTTTTAAAAGAAGAAATGACTTATCTGTCTATCTGCCCTTAAAGAGTTTATAATCTAGTTATGTAGAAGGATATCACACATATCAAATGGAATGCAAATCCATGTGATTATTAAGGGGACATTATATGAGAAAGACAATAGAAATATTCAGCAGTGCTACTAAATAGCAGAATTTTTTGTAAAAATGGAAAAGTCAGAGTCTAAAGACTTTAAAATTTCAAGCTGCTTCTTCATGTATCATCTTTCCGATACTACAAGCTGGGCATCAGTGATATTAATAGCTTAGTAGTTCCTTGTTATAGTCAAGGAAACTGAACTTGAGCCTAGCCCCATGCTCCTCAGTAATCAACCCAGCCTCACTCTTGGAAGAATTGTCCACTGAACCATAGGTTGGGATCTGTGGGTTAGTGATAGATGATAAATGTAAAAGTGCCTAGAATTTTTCTTACCTACTCCCTTTCTATCTCTATTTCTCCTTTTCTCTCTCTTTTTGTAGTAGGACAAACTAAGAAAAGGCTCCATTCATATGTATGGGGTGTTCTGCTGCTTTATCAGATTAAGAGCTGTGAATAATTTTGTAATCTGTCTTTCCATCAGAGAGCTCATTCTCAGATATCTCTTCAGCTGTGTTAAACAGTTTAAAATATTCCCCTTGGGTTTTGTTTTAATAAAAACATCCAGTAAAATCTGACTACTTTGCCTTTCAAGGGACAAAATGAAGAACGTGTTTTTATAAGCTGTAAAACATAATTGAGAGAAAAATCACACGTGTGGCATTTGTAGTGGGAGGTGTGAGCCCTGTGAAATGGGGAACAGTTAACTTTGCAATCACACATGCAGACTGTGCATTTCTCCCTGTGATTGTGTAAACGTGCAAATATGTTTATGCAGATAACTCTTGTTGATTTTAATTTCTGTGATAAACCATATAAACATCTCTGGGCCATATGGATTATAAAATGGGTGATAGGAATTGAAAATGTGCTTCTCCTAGTGTAATAAAGGATAGCAACTATGAAAGGTGGTTAGAGAATTTCAGGTTCTAATGAGAGCCAGGTTTCTGTACGCCTAACAGTGTGGTTGAGGATTTAGTCATTCATGCAGAATGATGTGTTGAGCACCTACTAGGCTTGTTCTAGAAAGTGGCGTTCAGTAGGCAGTAAAGCAGAAAACCTCATGATGCTCTGCTCTGTTGAGGGAAGCAAGCAATAAAGAAATACTCAGATCACGTGTTTATTATTAGGTAGTGATAAGACTGCAAGGCAGAATAAAGTGGCGAAGGAGAGCAGAGCCCGTCAGAGCTTAAGAGGGGTAGGGTGGTGGTTGAGAAATTCAGTAGCGAGGTCAGGGAAGGGTTCACATCAAAGGTTTGAGCTAGAAACTGATGGGGACGAGGGGGTAAGTCATGTAAATACTGGGAGCATTCCTCAAGAGTGCCCTTCCCATCTTATTTTTTTCCTGGAATCATGCAGTGAACAGCTTGCTCAGCTGTCCCCGGAGTCCCCAGTCTGGGGGGTGGAGGAATCTGGACAACATCCACCACAGTTACAATCTCAAAGATGAACATAGAGGGGGCGACCCACACTCCTTGGTTTATGAGCTCTGGAAAGAAACATACAGCATTTTCCTGCATTCCCCCAGGCTATGTCCCATCAGAAATATTGGTCCATTTGGACATCCTTTTTATTTTCCACACTGTGAGCCTGGTCCAGTAGGATTTGTTGAGAGCCATACCATGGCCTTTGTGGTTGATCCCTTCCAGGGTGTAAATCTGGAGACAGCAAAGGAGGCGATTGCTGATGCTGTGCAGCCTCCTCTGTGCCCTTCTCTTTCCTTCACTTTCTCTTGCCTTTCCAGTATTAAGGAGCCACGTTTGGTTTTCTTCATCTTTTCCTCCTTTCTCTGTTATGACCTGTGTGCTGAGTGAAGATTTGCAAACAGGTAACTTAAATGAGCAAAACTAACCATTTCGCTAAGGTCTAGCAAATGATTGGAAAATTCCCACCTGAGGAGGGGACAGTTACCACTCACCATCATCACAGTTGCTGTGAGGACCAAAATGAGGCACAGGCCCTTGTGCTACTTACCATCTTTCACACTTTCAAGAAGAGCAAAACATCCCCCAGTTTAAAAATGTTGATTCAGTATCTTTAAAACTGTACAGCCAAGGGCTGGAACGGTGGCTCAGCGGTTACAGCACTTGCCCAGCATGCGCGAGTACATGGGTTCAAACCCCAGCACCCACATACACAACTAAGTATCAGAGCCACAAAACCCATGTGGAAAACTCAATACAAATTGATTCTGTCTCTCTCTCTCTGTGTCTCTCTCAATATTATTCTCCCTTAAAAAAAAAAAAAAAAACAAACTAACAGCCAAGAGAGACAGAAAGTCTGCAGGCCAAATTTGGCCCCTGTGGTCCCGATTACATTCTGTCCCTTTGTCTGCCAAGTGGCACCTTTGGGTCCTGTGGTGTTCAGCCCCCTGACAACTCATGCACAATATTTTATTTTTTAGAATTCTCAAATATTTTCCCTCTATAAAAATCAATTTGAAAAAGAAAACATATTTTATAATTCATCATCTTTTGCTACATACTTATTTTTCTAAATTCAATTAACCCACATACTATGCATCCAACTATGTTTATTTCTAATTTTGGGGGTGGGTGGGTACCAGGGATTGAATCCAGGGGCACTTAACCACTGAGCTACATCCCCAACCCTTTACATTTTTTATTTTGGGACAGGGTCTTGCTAAGTTGCTTAGGTTCTTGCTGAGTTGCTGAGGCTGACCTTGAACTTGGAGTCCTCCTATCTCAGCCTCCCAAGTTGCTGGTATTACAGGCGTGTACCACCATGCCCAGCTAAAGTATGTTTATTTCTACAATAAGGATAATCTAGTTGTTTTGTACTTAAACTGAAACAATCATTCCCTGAAACCTGAATCCATCCTAACTGTATTAACTTTATTTATAAGCTTAATTTCCAAGTTCTCTCTTTCAGGATAAACCCTCCCTTTGGAATATTGGAATATTGGCTCCTTTCTTCTTTCTTTTCTTTCTTTTTTTTTTTTTTCTTTTGGAACTGACCAAACTTCACCAGTCTTATTCCCCTGCCAATGAAATTCAAAACTTGCACTGCCTTGCTGGTTTTGAGTGCCCTTTAAAAGTAATCAGATCAGTGTTGCAATCTATTTTGCAAAGGAATAAAAGCTCACAGGTTATGCACTGACTTGTTTCTTTAGTCCTGAAAACTCAGTGCAATGTCTGGGCTAGTGGCCTTTGGAAGGCCATTGTACCAGGAAGGAAGATAATACACTGTATTTCTTCCTACTATTTTAAATGTAAATATAATAGTGTCATGAAATAGTGCACATACTAAGATCAGTGTCTTTTTCCTGTTTGAAATGGTCTTGTGTTCCCCAGTAGTTGGAAATATGATACAATACCTAGAGTCTCAGGTCCAGTTTTGAAGTTGAATGTAAAATAAATGAGGGGCTGGGGTGGAATAGATCGGAGATTCAAAAAGTACTCCAATTGTTGAGTAAGATCAAGGATAATTTTTAACTTTTAGTATCTTATTGAAAAATAGCCACAAGAATATTCAAAGCTGGAGACTTTGAACATAAAGTAGTCTGCAAATATGAGAGAGGTGGAGTAAATTTGTTTAGCAGAGGTCGGTCAAGTCCTTTAGGACAAACTCGTGGGGAAAAAAAAAGTCAACCAAGTTTTGGATCCATAAGACAACTCAAATGCACTTAAAAAAATGTTGGCTTTTTGGGGACCAGTGTGTTTCCCTTCTTGACATTTTAAACCTAGGGGTCTTTTAAGGGAAATTTAATCCGTGTGTTTTTGATTCACTAAATCTTAAACCATTTCCCATAAACTGTATGTCTTTGTGAGCTCTTTGATGTCTCAGAAATCTTTGAAACCATGTAAGACCCTTTTTTTTTTTTTTTTTGGTTCCAGAAAAATAGGAAGTTGGTTTTTGCTAAGGGTCAGTAAACAGCATATTCAAAAATCCAAGTAAAGTGTAAAATCCTATGCAACCATGACAGCATGGATGTTTGAATGAATACTAATGCATTTTTGATGCAATGTGGAAAAATATGAGTACCTTTAAAGACTGTTTATCGTGGTATTCCGTTGAAATCCATACTAATCCCAAAGAAATTATTTTGACATACCTCCTCTTTCTATTATAATGTAAAGCCCAAATATTTATCATTTTTTCTTGGCACATAGTAGGTACTCAGTAAATATTTTGTTGAGTGTTTAGTGAATGACATTTTCTTCTGCCTAGAACCTTCTGGCTAATGTCAATCTTTCTATTTAATATCAATACCCATCTGTCATGTCTTGGAATGAAATCTATTCTGAGTCGGTGACCTGTTTCGACAAATTTTAAAAATAAGCCATCTAACTAAATATATGACATTTATTGAAATTTATTTTGTACCATGAAGCAACTGCCTTGCAAAGAGTGCTGAAAATAGGAAGGAATTTCTAGGCTAATTTGATTAAATATTCAGTTGTTACCATATGCTTTCTGAAAATTGATTTTTCCCCCTTTTACTGTTCCTGTCATCCTTCCTCCCACCTTGACATGCTTACTGATTGAAAACTATGCACGCAAAGGGAAGGTCATTTGCATGCATGTTCAAGCAGGCTCAGAAAACGTAATGCTGTGGTCATAAGCTGCCAGAATACAGCAGGAAGGAAAGAGGAGTATAAAAGTGTTGGATTTTGCTCCCAATTGCATGGATGACACATCTTTGAACTCTGTTGTATGGAGAAAAACACCTTTTTACAGTAGTGGGATTTCCTGTTTGTGGGTGTGTATTTTCTGGTAACTGCACATCCCGTGTGGACTGAGCACAGACAGGTAGCTTTCAGTGCAGTTGAAATGGACGTGATCAGAGTGCTCAGCTGCTTGGTGTTGAAACATAGGTGTTGAGATACCTCTTGCTCATCACATATCCTCAGAAAACCTTTTCTGATGAAAAAGTGTGTTTTCATGTGACATGTGAGGTGTCGGAATTTGGCAGTTTCTTATAATCTGTGAGGCAGGGAAAGGGAAAATTATGTTGTTATGGTGTTGAAACAGAGACTTTCTTCTGTGACCTTGAAGGTTTATTCAATACATACATCATCATTAAAGCTTTTTCTGACATTTCATTACACATAGAACTATATAAAGGAGTAACTTTATTGTACAGCTTAGAAATGCTTCATTTTTTACTTCTGTGGTTGGCTGAAACTATCAGTAATAATCATGTAGTAATATGCTTGTACACATTCCCATTCAGATGATTTTTTTAACTCCAGTGAAAAGGTTCTATGCCTTGATAAATGAACAGATATCTCTTCATTTGTTTTTATGATCACTCTCATATCAAAAATATTAAAAACAGATAATAAACAGGAAAACCTGGAGGTTATGATGAAGTATTGGATCAGTGAAGTAGAGGGAGGGAAAAGTGGGTGAATTACTGAGCATCAAGGGCATGGGTGCATTGTAGGTTGTGAAGAGCGTCCCAATGAATCAGGCTGCCTATCTTCTTTGTTGTTTTGGTTTTTTTTTAGTATTATTTTTTTTCTATTCGTTAAACATGGTCTTACAATGAGGAGGGATTCATCAGCAAACAATGAAGAACAAAAGTATAATGACAGAACAAGCCAATGCTGGTGCCATTCCATGGTTTCCTCCCTTGGGTTCCCCACAGTTCCATGTTTCCCCCTACTTAAACCCCAAGTTAATTGGACTTTTCATGGAAGTCAGAAGTTCCCCTCTGATTAGATTCCCGCATACTACCTCCCTCCGGTCTCCTTGATATTCTTCCTTTTTCCCTTCCCCCCTCCCTGCCCCCCTCCCTTCATCCCTCAGCATCCTAGGCAAAGTTCCTCACGATCGTGTAAAAATTCATACATGTTGAGGTAATTGTTAGGTTAGCCATCTATCATACTGTTTCCGCTTGTATTCCAGCTTCCATAAATGAGAGAAAAACATTCAGCCCTTGAGTCTCTGAGATTGGAATACTTCACTTAGCATAATTTTTTTCATCTCCATCCATTTGACTGCAAATGCCATAATATCATCTTCTCTAATAGCTGAGTAGTATTCCATTGTATATATGTACCAAAGTTTTTGAATCCACTCATCAAGTGAGGGGCATCTGGATTGGTTCCATAATTTAGCTATAGTAAATTGAGCTGCTATAAACATTGAAGAAGCTCCTGTCTTTTTTTTTGAGAGAGGGACAGTGAGAGAGACAGAGAAAGAGAGAAACAACTTTATTTAGTTTTTCACATGGCCTTAGTTGCTCCAACACTCAGTTGTGTACGTGGTGCTGGGGTTTGAACCGGGTCCTCGTGCTTGTCAGGCAAGTGCCGAAACCGCTGAGCCACCACTCCAGCCCCAGCTCCTGTCTTCTAAATGGGAAAGAGACAGGTAAAAATAGGAAATAAAGAGAATAAAGTGGAATAAAGTGGGAGATTTGTAGGTTGTTGGGGCCTGATCTCAGAAAGGATTGTGGGATTCCAGAATCTCTGGCTCCTTACTGCGGCACATGCATTCAACACTGCACGATTTGCCATGTGGTCCTCACCAGAACTGAGCCAATCTAAGCTCCCTGGCCTTAAGCCTCCAAAACTGTGAGCTAAGTAAACCTTTTTTTCTATAAAGTTAGCCATTTCAGGTATTTCGCTATAGTTAACACAAAGCTGACTATTTCAGTCTTTTCAGTCCTAAATTGGGCCTTGTGTGTATCCTACCAGTAAGAACAGCCTGAGTACAAACCAGAAGCAGAAACAGCTTCATGTCTGAATGTCAGGCATATCCTAAGTACTCTATTCTCTACTTTCACAAACTCTATATAAAATTCCATCTTTAATATAAGTAAGTCATAATTTTAAAAGAAAAAACAGACATCTATAAATGTTTTATACCATTTCCATGACTAAAATTTTCTAGCATATCTCTTCATTATAATGTATTAATTTCTGCAGGGATCAAAACTTATGACCCATAAACACTGTATCCATAATCAGTTTCCATTGAGATATCATGTGCCAGGGATGTGAAGTAACATTCTGTAAGGATATTATCTTGAGGCCATTTCCTCGGGCCTTGACTCCATAAAGTTCACACCAGAGTGTGGATAGGAATTACATTTTCATATTCTAAATGCAAATTCCAGTGGTGATTTAAAGACGTGAGGAAAGCTCCTATCAGAGTCTGTCTTCACTTCCGTCTTCTTTAAGCTCCTGGAGAGTCTTAGGTGAGCAGCTAGCTGTGGCTTCACGTTCAGACTGAACTTCTCCTACCATATCCAGAGGCTGTGCTATCCAAAGAGAGCGCACGGGCTAACCACCATCTAGTTAGGACCAAGCAAACAAATAGAATTCATTTAGGACCTAGGCGAACCTTTAGATTTAAAATATTACCATAGCTATTGTTGTGGTTTTTTTTTTTGTAATGAGCATCAAATAGTACAATTTTTAAGGTTTTTTGAATGGCATAAAGAAGTAGAGATTGTTGACAGAAAAAAAGCTTCCTCCTAACAGGAATGAATATGCATTTTTGACTTTTCAAAAATTCTCTTTCCATCTTGTCAAAATTAAGACTTGTAGATTTTATTTCAGTCTCACCAACACGTTAGATGGACTGTTCGTTGAAATCTGTATGCCAAGGCCAAGTGATTTTAGACAGTCTTCTGGTCTTCAAAGAGCTTACCAAAAAAAAAAAAAGTTCTTTAAATGACCAGAAAAGTGCAGATAAAACCCCACACAGTTTCATTAATGACAATGAAAGGTGACAGGCCTTGAATCTATGTCATAAGTTGATTAATTACTTTCCAAATGTTATTAAAGGTTCTAAATGAATAACTAGACTGGTATTCAGGATGAAGGCTCACTCACAATTCCTAAATGGGGTTTTAATTTTCAGAGATAGATGATCATAATACTTGATTCATTTCTTAAACATGTTTAGACTGTTGGCATTATTGAAAAGAGAGCAGAGTATCTGTTTCAATATGTTTTCTTTTCTTGAAGTTATTCCTTTCAGATTTCAATAAAAATGGTTGGGAAATAAAAATAATCAAATGCTGGCATTTCCTATTAATAAAGGCCCATAGATCTGATGAATTATGTAAACATTACAAGGAATTTATGACCGAGATCATAATCATGTAACCATTTGATTCCCAAGTCTGTTAGCTGACTGTGTACATACTTAATGGGAATGAGCATTGTGCATTCAGATAAGGATTGTAAAAGCAAATTTTGGTCATATTTTGTTCATCTCAACCAATCCATTGCGTCTGTTTCTCTTACTGGTGAATCAGGTTTCTTGTCATTGGTTCAGTTTTTCCCCAGAATCGCTGCAGTGATTGCAAACTCTTATCATTTTCCAAAGCTCTCAGGTATCTTCAGCTCCCTTGGTATTCAGTGTAAGATCTCCTCTTATGTTGACAGAGTAATGAAGCCCAAATCGTTTCCATGTCACCTATTATTACCTCTTTGCTTCTGTCTCAAAGAATGAAATGCTATTTGTAACCTGTGATCCTGATCCCATTTCCCCCTACATCTTTGGTCACTTTGCTCCATCTGTTCTGCCCTTTCAAACCACTCCTCCCAACTTTAAAATCTCCTTCACCATTTTTCATTAGCCCTTTTACTCAATTTGCTGTTTCTTCAAGAAACAAAACACCAATGTAAGTCATGCTGATAGGATGACTTAAATACACAATTATCTAAGTAGCTACTCCTAGTTCTCTTGTATCCTTTGAAAATAAAGTTCTAACCTATTTTCTCTGCTTTCGTTATTTACATTCATTTCTTCATTCATTCAACTTAAGCAATCTCTTTATTACTCCTCCCTAATACCCAGTATTCTCCACATTACTTAATCTAATGGACATTTATTTTTATCCAACTTGACTTCTCTGTGGAATATATTGTATTCCACATTATATATCTTAATCCTCCCTTCCTAAAAGTTCTTTAGGTTTTGAAAACCAATTCAAACTTTCTGTAAAATTGTACTGCTCTACATTTTCTTTGCTTACAATGTTTCCTTTGCCTTTTGGAGTACAGGTTAAATATCCCTTGTCAGAAGTGGTTGGGATCAGAAGTGTTTCAGAATTTACCAGTTAAAAATCCCCAATCCCCAAATACAAAATACAAAATTCTCTGAAATACAGAACTTTTTGAGGATTCCAGCATTCAGAAGATTTCAAATTTTGGAGCATTTTGGGTTTTAGATTCTCAAATTAGGGATGCTCCACCTGTATCAAATTTAGATTCTTTTCCTCCTAAGATTCCATCTGAATTCTTCCTTTCTACTTGTTGAACATACCCATAGTTGATCTCACTTACTTCAGTGACTTCAAAAACACTAATGGACCATGGACCAGTGGATCCCAAATTGCTATCTTTGCTTCCTCTATTCCATGAATCTCCATCCTTAGGTTGTTATCCACTTTATACACACTACTACTTGAATGATTAACAACACATACCTCAGAGTTATTAACTAATTACTTTTGCCCCCAAACTCTCTTCTTCCTGTTTTTCTTACCTTGGTTTTGTAATACCCACTATAGATATTTTTGAGCCATTCTTGACATCTCAGTCTCTCTTATAATCCAAATCCATTTTGGATTATTGCCACATAAATTTTTTTTCTGTATAACATCTTTCTAATCTAGTCTTCTCTTCCTATCTATATCACCAACATTTTCATTTAGTATCATTCTTTCACATAGGAATTCATTTTGTTATCTATTCATTTAACAAATGCTTACCAGGTACTATATAATGGTAGTAATATAGGGACTAAAACTGGAGCTTGTGGCTAGTGGGAAACAAAGATAAATTATAGCTTAACAAAGATAAATTATAGCTTGACAAAGAATAGATCAGGGAAAACAGATTTGACATATAAGCACATGGGAGCATTCCTGTTCCCACACTAGAAGGTGAGAATAGATTAGATCTTCCCAGAAGAAGTGTTACTTAAGGTGAGACTTGAAAGAGGCTGAGGGTTATCCAGGTGAAAGGGAAAGCAAATGTGTTCCATAACAAGGGATCCACATGTGCTAACACCCAGGGTATGAGAACATGTGGCTTCTTCAAGAGCTAGAGGAGGGTAGGGTGGTTACTAGGGCAGTGGCAAGAGATATGACCAGTCAGCCATACTGAGTCATGCATGGCTTTAAAGCTCTGCTCAGAAGTTGACCTTTTGTTTTGCAGAGAAATGACATATTGTCAATTTAGAAAAATATCCGTGGTACATGGGGGAACAGATATCAAGGCAAGAGTGGAGAATGAAAACCAGTTGAGATGTTTAATACAGGCAGAAGTGACACTGCTCTGAATGATGGGAATGGAAGCAAAGGGACAGATCTCAAACACCTGCAGGTGCAAGTCAAGGACAATATCGTGGAAATTGAGAAATATTAGGCACTGTGTTAGTCAGCTTTTTGTCACTGTGACCAAAGTACATGTCATGAAAAACAAAGAGGGGACAAGATTTAATTCGGGTTATGGTTACCGAGGATTCAGTTTACTGTTGGCTATCTCCATTGCTCTGGGTCTGAGTAAGGCAGAACATCATGGTGGAAGGATGTGGCAGAGGAAAGTTGTTTGGTTCATGGCAACCACTGGGAAACAGAGAGAGAGGGGAAGGGACTGGAGAGCAGATAAAACCCTTGGAAGGCATGCCTCCAGTGACCTTCCTCCAACTAGTTCTACCTCCAGTAGTTCATTCAGCCATCAGGGATTAATCCACTAATGAGGTCAGAGCCCTCAAGATCTGGTCACTTTCCCAAAATCCCTGCCCTGAACACATGAAACTTTGGAGAACATTCCAGATACAAACCATAACAGGCGCTGAGATAAGATATAGAGTTGGGGAACAGGTTTCACGAGGTAGACAGAGGTGCCAGAGGGATCTCCAATGGCTCTTTCTTTGTCTCATCCTCTTAGCTGTGGTAGACCCAGCACTGAGCTCTTCCCTTCATCCTCCACACTCTTGTCCTTGGTGTACTCATTGGGTTACATGGCTTTTCATTATCTATATTCTGACAACTTCTCAATTTAAATCACTAGCCCAGACCTTTCTTCTTAACTGTAGGACTTTCACATCCCCCTATGCCAGCATCTCCAACTGGCTGCTTAAACAATATCTCAACCATGAAGAAAATTACACTAGTCTCCCTCAGCCCTACCAGAGCCTTGGTCTACTCAAACCCCACTGACTGTTCCACCCACCAACTTCTCCATGTCGATAACTGGCAAAGCCATTCTCCCTGTTATGAAATCCAAAGTCCTTGAAGTATTCTTGGCCCCTTTTTTTCCTCACATCTTGTGTCCAGATCATCAGAAAATCCTATTAGCTCTGTCTAAAATCTAACCAGAATTCAGTTAAGTTCTCACCAATCACCCTGCCATTTCTGCCTCTGGCTATGACCATTGCTCACCTGGGCTGCCTCAGAAGACTGCCTGCTGTCCTCACTGTTTCACATTTGCCATTTTGTACTGCCCTGCCACCAGAAATCTTCTCTCACACATGGTCAAGGTGATTCCATTCAAACAGTCACTCGCTCCCTCAGCACCCTATGTGCTCCCCATTTCTCTCCAATAAAAGCCCTACAGGGCCCTATGCACAGATTCTTTGTCCTCCCTGATTTTACCTGCCAGTCACTGTTATGGTTTAGAAATGAGGTGTCCCTCATAAGCTCACATGAAAGACAGTGCAAGGAAGTTTAGAAATGAAGCAATTGGGTTAAGAGAACCTTAACCTAATCAGTGTGTTAATCCCCTGATAGGTGTTAACCCTGTGGTAACTGTAGGCAGATAGGGTGTGGCTAGAGGAGGTGGGTCCCTGAGGTGGTGCATTTGGGTTTTATATTTTGGACCCAGTCAATGAGAGCTCTTTAGCGTGCTCTCTCTCTCTCTCTCTTTCTCCCTCTCTCTTCTTGCTTTCTCACTCTCTTTCTCTCTCTTTCTCTCTTGCTCTCTCTCCTTCCTGGTGGCCAAGTTCTGAGACACTTTCCTCCACCACACTCTTCCGCCACCACACTCTTCCGCCATGATGTCCTGCCTCACTCAGACCCCAGAGAATGGAGTTGGCTGTCTGTGGACTGAGACCTCTGAAACAGTGAGCCTCAAATAAACTTTCCTTCTCTAGTTGTTCTTGTCAGGTCTTTGCATCACAGAAGTGAAAAAGCTGACTAAAACAATCACCAAGTCCAGGCTGACTGGCCCCTTTGTTTAGCCTCAGACACACCAGGCATGTTCCCACTTTGGTCCTTCTTCTTCCCTCTTCCCAGAAATCTCTTTTCATATCTCAAATAACTTGAGTCTTCCCCTCCCTCAACTCCTTCCTCAAAAGTCACTTTCTCAGTTTTTTAAAATTATAGACCTTGTCTCCTGTTCCTTCTAGCACTCCTGATTCCCCCAGCCCTGCTTCATTTCCCCCAAAACTCTTATCAACTTCTAATCCATTGCATCTACTTATTTTTATTACTTGATGTATGGATGCCACTGCTAGCAAGTAACTTCCACAAGAGCAGGGCTATTTGTTTTGTTTGATGATGTATCCCAAGCACCTGGCACATAGTAAGGCCTCAAATATTTATTGAATTTAATCTGAAGTAGCATTGCAGAAGGGATCAAAGATGGCCGATTAGAGGAAGGGTGCACTTTGCAGGTGCACTGTGGCTCAGGATCGAAAAAGCTGGTGTGCTGCTTCTCCTCAGCGAGGTGGGTGACAGGATTCACTAAATTCAATATTGGACAAGTAGAGAATTATAGAGACACAGAAATTTGGGTGACAGAAAGAAGCTGTCAGAGCCATGCTGCTGATATATAGAAGTGCTTCTGAGGAGATAAAATATGAACACATGGTCCAGGCATCTGTATTTTGTTGTCACTCCTCATCATCATGCCTGGACAGATGCAATAACCTCTGTAGTGTCTTCTGGGCTGTAGTTCCTTCCCACTCCAATCCACTTACATTGTCACCCAAAAGGGATGTGTATATATACTGAATTCCATCCTCTGCTTAAGACCTCCCAGTGATTCCTTGCCTACAGATAAAATACAGACCCCCCCTCAACAGGACACATAGGGCTTTCTGTAGTTCTGTAGTTCTGGCCCCAACCCAACCTTCCAGCTTCATCCACAGCCAGCCAGCCTGCATAGCCTCTTTGCAAGTTATAGCTCATAGATGGCTCTGCATGTTGCCCCTGAGGTACCTGTGTGGGGGTCCTCTCTGTCAAAAGGATGCCACTCCAGTTAACCTGCAGGACCACACGGAGGTGAGGCCCTATCTCCTTTCAAAATCTGTACTCCCTATAGTTAGCTCTTCTTCCCTCTTGCTCCTCCGGGGACTCCTGATGGCACATCCTGGGAGCATGGTGGGTGGGAGTTAGAGATTCACTAGTCAAAGGGCAATACCTAAATTATTGGCAAAGTTAAAAAATAATGTTTGTGATGACTTGCCTTCTCCTTGCTCTTCTTATTTCTCTCTCAGTCTCTGTTCCCCAAGTACACATAAACACAAACTCTTGGATTATTTTTCCTTAAATTGACCAGCTATTATAAATGCGGTGTTGAGCGCGGTTGTTTTTAAGTTGTCCTAACCTTTTAGTTTATTGATTTTTTTAAAGAATCCAGAGTGCTTACCCAGTTTTAGAAATTTGATTCTGTACTTGTTTTTCTTACTCTCCTGTTCTAATGCAGATTGTTTTGCTCGACATTCTCTTCATTTAAAAATATTTAAAATTTTATACAAAGTTCTGTTTGGTTTCCTATTTTCTGATGACATCCTGATCTCAGTGTAGTGCTGTTGATATGCTTTTATTTTTTCTTCCAACATAATTGCATTATGTTCAGCCAAGGAGTCTTCACCTATACAAAATATGGCTAGGTTTGTCAGTTCATTCCATTCATAACATTTTCCTCATCTCTTAGAGTTTATTTCTACTTTGCTTGAAAAATAAAATGTCAGACCAACAAAATTTACCTTCAGAGAGAGCCTGGTTCATTTCATATTGAATTGTTAGCATTGCCTTTCAAAAAAAAAAAAAAAGTCCTCTTGTGTGAGTAAAATAACATTCAGATTAAGTGAAAATGCTGTCACAAAGAGCCACCCACCTCATTAGACCCCTCCAGGTTTCAAGGCCAGAGGCTGGCTTCTGGCACCCTTATTCATCTCCTTTGGTCTCTCCCTGGGTGCTGGCTTGGCTTTCTTTCTGTGAGAGCCACCATAAGAATGGGATCCACTCACTGCTGGCATTCCCTGGGGCTACTTGATTTCCGCTTTAGGGAACCCAGGAGGAAATTGATCAGCCCCCTGCTAAGCACACCTTTCTCATTTGGAACTGTAACATACCTTATGCTGAGCACATTTGCAACCCCTGAGCAGGGAATGTGTGATTCATTAGTGAGTAATATGCCAGCTTCCTCTCCAAGTTGTCTCTTTCTGTGTTTCACATTCTGACTGTGCAGTCAAGTTTATCCTCAGCAAACCCCATAATTGCAATGAGAAAAGATTGCTTCTCAAATGCGGTTCGTAGGTTTACGTTATACATTGCTCCCGCATTACTTGAATAAAGTCTGGTAGCACTTCTCCCTAGTCTGAATCATAAAATCACATCCGTCTATTAGGCTGAAAAATATGAAATGACAATTTTGACTTCAAGCATTTTAGTACTTTCCTTTTTTTTTTTTACAAGGGTAGCAAAACATTCTTTTCTGACCTACAGTTTATTAATAGGACAAATGCCTATCCATCAATCAAGGTTCTGACAGTTCAATGAATTTTCCAAAGTTTTTAGAATATGCACAGTGGTAAAACAGATGTACGTTTATTCTTCTTTCCACCCATTTTTGAAAGGACAAAGATGTTTGTTAATAGATCCTGAATTTATGCGAGATCATCTTGAGAATATAATGGCATCGTATTCTTTTTATCCTGACTCCTGTATCAGGGTTGAAAAATGATCTCAATCATATATTACAACTAGAAAATGCACAACTGGCTTTTTCTTAAGTGAAGATTCCATCATTTTCAACTTTCAAAAATGATTATTAGAAAAAGGAATGCAATATTGGATAAGAATCTGAACAAAAGCACTCTGTCTTCCAAAGACACAACATGTAATAATCAAGAAATAGTGTTTCAAGCAGCCCTTAGAAAACATTAATCTTAACACATGGAAATTATTCTAGTGCCACGTTGACTTGTTTTCTCCTATAGCTATTTATATTCGCATTTCATAAAAAAGAAAATATGCAAATCTAGGAGCACTTTTTATGTTTCAGAAATTTCACGTTACACACAGGCTGGTATCTACAGTCCAGCTTTTAGTTTAAAAAAATAAAAGAATCTTTACCCCTTTCACTTTGCTATACCTTTACATGATATTTAAAAACACCTGTCAGGAAAAGGTTACTCTGCTAATCACTTTTAGAACAGCATGTTTTAGATATACAGCAGCAAAAACAGGAAAAAAGTTGTATATTGTTTATGATATACATGTGCTATGGAAACCTTAAAAATCTGTTCCACCCCAGAGATAAATAGGTTCTACCCAAATCTTTTCAATCTAAGTTCTGTTGGTAAAAAAGGTGATTGTGCTCTTATTGTTCTCCATTTACATACAAGTAAGATTGTCCTATAATATACATTTAGGGTACTTAAACTTCAAAAACGCTCAGTGTTTGTCTGAAATTCAGATTTCACCAGGCTTCCTACATCTCCACTTCTGCAATCTCTGTGGGGCTAGGGGCCTACTCTTTTAAAAAGGTAAAGTCATAGTTCCTACTCGCTTTCCTTCCTCAATATGGGAGTCCCTTGCTGTAGCCTCTCTAATCCTAAGGATAACTTGGGACTTCAAGAGCTTGAAACAGAGGAAAACCACAAGATATCCAAAGGGTGGGAAATGGCAGGTGACACTCTTTGAACTGTAGGTAGGTGCAGGAAGGTGAGGAGGCAGTCAGTGGTATTTGGCATGGTCTCACCCTGGGACCTGGCCCACTTCCACATTTTTGTTGAGGGCAGGTAAAAACTGGCCAGAACACAACTTAGGATACAGAGAAGTGTGTTTATCGAATGCCGGGATGTGCTGCATAACTGTAAGTCAATGTCTCTTATAATTTATCTCTAATCTCTTGGCCAACCCATGAAGTGTGGACAAAAGAAACTGATATTCAGACGCAGATGGGATGAAAATGGCAAGGCCCAGACTCACTGCTCACTCTGAAGCCCCACTTGCTCTGCTGTAACCTGCCTAATTCCATAAGGTTTCGAGAGCTCTCGGGAAGAATGTTATAAAACATGTTGTTAAGCCGTCTAGCCTATAAATATTAAAAATACAGTTGGGGGCTGGAGCAGTGGCTCAGTGGTATCACGCTTGCCTGGCATGCTTGAGGACCCCGGTTCAAACCCCAGCACCACATACACAACTAAGTGTCAGAGAAACAAAAACCGGATGAAAAGCTACATATAATTGATTCTCTCTCTCTCCTTCTCCCTCCCTCTTTCTCTCTCTCTGTCTAAAAAAAAAAATACAGTTGGCTCAAAGGTGATTGGATCATTTAAATGACAAAAGAGAAGCTGGACACACCAAAAGTCCCGAAGATTCCTTTGTGCCCTCAACTCACTGTCAGAAATCATTATCAAGATAGCGTCTGGCTGCAATAGAAAGAAATTTTCAGACAATGTATTGTTCTGTCTTTCTAAAGTCAGCTTAGGCTCTTTTGATGATCATAATAGTTAAATCTTTGGGCATAAGAGTCAAATATTCAACAAAATATGCTTTGAAATTACCTTTTTGAAAACCTTGTTGTTATGGTCCCTTTTCAATTTAGGCTACAGATTGGATTGTTTATTTCAATTATACAGATTGGAGAGTTTATTCTGCTGTCTCTAAATCAATGAACTATACACTCTTTGTAAACAGAAATTCTGAGTATCTAGACCAGTGCATGGCACCAAATGGGGGCTCTCAAATCTTTGGTTAATATTGTGTGTCATAATGTAATATGACTTCAGGTATAGTGTTTATAAATACAGTGTTTTAAATGTCATCAGAAATCTCCTATTGGAATCTTTTTTTCTATGACTTTGTTTTTATGTCCCCACTTTTAAAGCTAATGGAACTCATATAAATGTAGAGAGAGCTAGAGATTTTCCTTAGGATTTCACTCTGGCAAATCTTCCTGGAGATTTAGCCATGTCTGTTTTTATGGCTGCAATTTCCTTATTATGGAGCCTCAGCCATTCTTCTTTTCCATCTTCATAAATCTGTTTTATACAGTTAAAAGCAGTATTGAAATTTTTTTCCAGTTTTTATATCTTGACTCTTCACTTAAATATATTATTTTCATCTTGAGATTGTGTTATTTAAATACTGTAGAAGATTTTGAAATTATATAGTAGGAAAAGATCAGTATACCACCTCAGAAATCTTAGCTGATAGGTTCCCAAGAGCAAAGTGAAATATTTAATTATTGAAGTAAGAAAGCACCTTTGTCCCAGTTATTTGAATATTTTACATTAAATTGCTTTTATGCATTTAACTGTGTGTTTAAATTATCAAGTTTGGAGTATTTTCTCCTGGGCATTATTTGCTCAGGACATTTTGAGGAACAAGGAATAAAAGAATCATGAACTTGTTGATAACAAGAAGGAAAGAAGAAATTTTACTGGCTCCCTTTAGCTTAAGGCATGGTGGGATATAGATGCTCAAACAATAGCATTCGGGAGCCTGTCTCTCTCTGGCTGGGTCCTCCTGCCTCTTGAGTCAGTTCCATGCTCAAGCAGACTTTCCTCAGAGTGCCAGAGACAGTCACCCCACACTCCAGGTTAACCTCATCTTTACTGCTTGTGATCACTGATGGAGAGAGGTCCTCTTCCAGCATCCGTATGAAAACCCCCAAATGAAACTGATTGGCCTTGTTTTGGTCATGTGCTCACCCTTACCAAGAAGCCATCAAGAGTAGAGCTCACTGAAAGGCGGGCTTGGTTTGCAGGCTTACCCTGTGGTTAGAGGTAGTCCAGGTGATTGATTGACAGTAAACAGAGAGTGGAAGATTTTCAAGAGTTGCCAGTAGAAGAGGTGGTGTTGCGCTGGTAGAAATATATATTCACTAGAATACTATGACTTTTGAACAAACTGTTTTCAGGAAATGCAAATAATTTGAAACAGTTCAAATAAGCATCTTATATTGTTTAAAAATTAGAAATACTGGAGCTGGAGTGGTGGCTCAGTGGTTACAGCACTTGCCTGGCATGAATGAGGACCTGGGTTCAAACCATAGCACCAAATGCCCAACTAAATATTGGAACAACAAAAACCAGATGAAAAACTAACTAAATAAAAATTATTCTCTCTCTCTCAATGTCCCTCTCTCTCTCTTTGAAAAAAATTTAGAACTACTGAGAAGACCTGTATTGCAATGTTTAGGACATTTTAGCTAATATTTTATCCTCTTTAAACTTCAGTTTTGTCCTTTGAAAACATGAGAATAATACACTCCTTATAATCATGATTAGAAGATGATGGAACTGAGTATTTTATAAACTATAGAGTGCTTTCTACATAGTTGTGTATTATGGTTTCTAAGAAAATAAATTTCTAAAGAAATAAGAGTTACTTATGTCAAAAAATAGAAAGTCTCTTTCTTATGCCGTGTTTTCTCCTGAGGAATTAGTACTCAAATACAACATCCCTCTACTTGATCCCATGTTTTCAAGGTTGATGAAAGTATTAGTGGCCAGAAGTAGCTACTCAGTAAAGTACTTAGGGTATTAAATGTTCTGGAAGGTTATCTCTATACCAGGGTCCTTCTTCTGGGGAAGAAGGTAAATAGTTTAATGAGAAAGCTATACTTAGATGGCAGACAGTTGAGTGGCTGGTTTGAAGGTTAGGCTACACTGAAATGCATAGCTAACAACTGTCTTTTTTAAAGGAAGTACACCTAGATGCCAAAAGTTTAATGGTCAGGGTGCCATTGAGATGATCACTCCCAGGAAATGTTTTGTCAGTGAGATTATTTTAACTATCAACTGAGAAGAAATAAAGGAATGTTTTATGAGTGATTCAGTTTCACCTGATATGTGCACAACATTTTAGGAGAATGAATTCGTCAGTCCGTTTGAATCATCTTTACATGTTCCATTTAGCAAAGAATTCAGAGTTGGGTAAGAGGCTGGTACTATTTCAGAAAGAAAACAAAAAGCAGAAGCAGTTAAAAGAGATTCTATGTTGAAAGCTGATTCCCACATATCACAGAAATATGTGTATCAACACAAAAATATATGAAGTGGATGTATTTCTGGAGTCATTACCAATATAAATATTAAAATTGCTTGCCCAGGGGGCTGGAGTGGTTGCTCAGTGGTTACAGCACTTGCCTGGCATGTGCAAGTACACGGGTTCAAACCCCAGTACCTACTTACACAGCTAAGTGTCAGAGCAACAAATCCATAAAAATTGATTCTCCTCTCTCTCTCTCTCTCTCTCACACTGCCCTTCTCTCTTAAAAAAAAAAATTGCACAGCCAGATCTGACACATTGATGGAGAAGAGAAAAAAGTTATATATGCCAGGCTGGTGGCCCTGGAGTAACATGTAATTGTTGAGAAACAGTCTCAAAGATGAAAATTATTAGAGTTGGAAGATACTTTAGAGTTCATTAATTCAACCTAGAAAGTGCTGGTAAATATTTCAGAGTCATCCCTTCAGGGGAGAAAAAACTGTCCTGATTTTTGATGTTTGTCAGTTTCTGTCATTTGGATACTCCCACCATGGCTGATTTCAGGCTATCAAGATATACAATAGGTTGTTCAGTCTTCCATTGCTGTGACAGATACCTGAGAAAATCAACTTAAAGGAGGAAATATTTAATTTGGCTCACAATTTCTGAGGTTTCAGTCCATGGCCAGCCAGCTCCCCTGCTCTGGGCCTGAGATGAGGCAGAACATCATGATTGAGGGGCATGGCAGAGGAAACCTCATGATAGCCAAGAAGCAGAGAGAGACAGAGAGAGGAAGGGGCCTGGAATTAGAGATACCCTTCCAGGGCACACCCCCAGTGACCTACATCTTCCAATCAGGCCTCACCACCTACAGTTTCCCCCACTCCCAGTAGTCCATTCAGCTATTGATGGATTAATCCACTAATGAGCTTAGAGCCCTCATGGTACAATCTCTTCCCAAAAGCCCTTCGACTGAACCTTGCTGCATTGATGACCAATCAACTCATGAGACTTTGAGGGACAGTCCAGATCCAAGCCATAACACAGGAGTTGGAAAGATACACACAAAATCATTGTCCAGATCCAGTACCAGAGAACTTCAGCATGTGACTAGTTCAGCACTGTAGTTTACAAATTAGGAAGCAGTTGATGCTGGAGAAATTGGGTGGTGCTTCAGGTCATAAACTGATTAGATTCACTGCCACAGTGACAGTAGGTTCTTTCCAGTGCTTCACCTCAAGGTTGTGAGTGCATTATGAGGAAAGGACTGAGATTGATTAATTGGAAGGCCCACCTAACTCCCCTAGCCTGGCCACTTCCTGCAGAGGCCTCCCACACTGAATTTAAACTGGAGTGTGTTTGTCAGGAATTTATTTATAATTATTTCTTCCGCATTTTGCATGGTATCTGGCACATTATAGATACTCATCAGTGTCGAGGGAATGAAGAAACAGTAAAACTAGAGAACATTTGTTGACCTACTGTGTGTTGGGCATTATTCTTTGGGCCATGCATGAACTCCTTGAATCCACAGAATAACCCTCACCACAAAAGAGGAAGGTACCATAGACCTCAGAAGAGAAGATAGAGGCTCCAAGTTACTTACCCAAGGCCATACAACGAGTGGATGAATTTAAACCCTGCAACCCGGCTCCAGAGTTTATGCACTTGACACCTCAGCTGTCACTCAGTAAACTGTTATTAGAGTACCCAACTCAGCAACAAATTAAAAGTCTCCCTCCATCCCTTAGGAAGGACGTGAACATTTCCTGGAGATCTGATATGACCAACACATACTTTCGTTAACGGGGAAGGGCCTTTATTAATTAAATGGTCCAGAAAATGGAGTATTTCCAATGATTAAGTTTTCTCATATCTGACATTTGAGCAGAAACGTGCATTTTAAATAACAGCCCTGTTGTTGATAATGAAGCCCTAGTACTATCTCTTTTTCTTTATTGAAGGTAAGTAATTTTTCTTTTCTTGGTATGAAAACTGGCATCACTGTTTATTATGAATGAAAAGAAGGTGTAGGAGAGCAGGGAACTAACTCCAGAGTGTTCTGAAAGGTTTCCCCCCCCCAAAAGAATTCTTCTTCCCTACTGGTTTTCTACGGATTTGCCTCCTCACCAAGTGAGACTTAAAACAACTCCCTTGCACTTACCCTGGATTCTAGCTAACTGAGGTTTAGTACTGTGAGCGACGTACGTACCGATCTTAAGATAGAAATCTTATTTTTAAAACCTAATTTAATATAACACCTCCAATTTTTTGAAAAAGATCATTTTGAAGCTCATTCAAAAAGCCTAGAGGAGGAAAAAGTCATTCACATTCTGTACTGTATTTATGGTCACCATGCAAATTGCTTATAATGTTTTTCTTCCTTTGGAGGTAATGGTTCATTCATTTCCTCCTTTTATCATATTTTCTATAGAAAATATGGTAATAAATTATTTATTAGGTTAAGGTTTCCAATTTTGAAAGATATATTGATAATATACCATATTGAGAAGAATGTTTAGTTTTTCAAATAATGCACTCTAGACTAACAGGACAACTTGTCCCTAATCCTTCTTTTCTTCTCTTCTTTGTTTTCCTTACCAGCACCAAAAATTGTCTGGTACCTTCCAAAATAATGAGAATTATATATAAAAATAGAGGGTACAACTCCCTACATTTATATACATTGTATATTGGTCAAAGTACTTTCAGATATGAAATCCCTTTTTGGTATTTAAAAGCAATGTGCCAATATTTTCACACACTCCAGGGTGTGAAAATGGCCTGAAGTCCCAGAGCTGGAGAGGAAGGGCTGCTTTAGAGGTCTAAGGGTCTGATTTCTGTTCCCGTGCACTTTCCTAAGAGCCCAGGAAGCCACGTCAGTATTGAAGCATTTAAGAGGGATAGACTCCTGTTTGTTAGAGGGAATGGAATGCTGGATCTAGCTATGTGACTTCTGACAAGTTTGCTCACCCAGAAGAGGAGGATGAGAATACTTTCTTCTTCACGGAGTATTTATGAAGAGTAAATCAGAGGGTTTAGCAAAACGCCTGGTGCGTGGTAAAAGCTCCAAGCATGTTGTTCTTATCTTTATTGTCATCTTCCAGTTATGTGCCTTACTGAAGTTTTTCTTTGCCCTCTGGTCCAACTGCAGTTTTCTGTGTGCTTATTCTTTAGAACCAGTATCCTTGCTTGGATGCTGAAGGTCACTGTGTCCTCAACTTGCACATCTTTTTGTGAATATGAAGGAAGTCTCAGCACATCATATCTTGTCTTAAGGAGTCTCTAGAGCTATCCTTTTGTTCATTCTCTGCTGACTACAGTTTGCACACCGTGCTGTGGTCTAAACCTGTTCCTCCACCCTGAAGTCTCTAGTCCCTCCTTTGAGTCCATTGCTTTTAGCAAATGATCATACGCCTTGATTTATTTTTAAAATATTGAGGTTGTATGTCCTGTTCCTCAGTGTCTCCATATTTCCATCTCACTACTCATCCTCTCCTGCCATCTCAGAAAGAGTGACCTCTCTAATGTTCTAATGATCTCAGAAGGGCCTCCTTTTTCCCTTTAAAATATTGCTCCAACAATTTTCTCTCTTATTTGCCTCTGGTTTCCCGGCCCAGATATCTGCTGCTTGCCTGTACTTGCCAAATGCGCTCCACTGCCTCTGTTCCTTTGTACAAACAGCTCTGCTCACTAGAAAATTTTCTTCTTTATCCTCCTTGAACACTCAGCTCTAGTATCTTTTCCTATCTGGTCTGCCCTCTTCTGCATTCCCATAACTGTTAACCCATTGCCTTCACCAAGCAACTGTGAGCTTTGCAGGGAAGGGTACCATGTCTTCATAGACTCCAAACCAATGTTAGTAGAAAAAAGGGAAGTCCTACAAATAAGCATATGTCTTTCCTACAATTTAAGAATAAACTCTGCTTGACCCTGTTAATGACTTCTGCTTGTTCTTCCTTTGACAAACATTCTACTTCCTTATCAAACATTCCCTTGCACACCACTATTAAATACAGTAAATCTTCTCTTTTCAAGATCAACAAAGAGCTTCCATGTGGACCACATTCTCTTTCCTGAGACCCTCACAGGGCTTCCATGAGTTTGGTTTCCATGTCAAAAACCTTAATCTTCCCTGACTCCTTCACTAATGTGAAGTGGGTTTTCCCCAAGACTTGGTTCATTTAATGATTCCTCTTTCACCTAGACCTTCCACAAATATATCCACTCTTGGTTTTAACCATCACCTCTATGCAGATACACACGAAGTTTATTTCTACTCCAACTAGAGTCCCAACTCTTTTGCCAAGCATGACTTATGAGTTTTTATTCCTCCTGCTGCAGCAAAGGCAAACACCTGGCTCTCATGCTTCTCTTTGGTGCTGTCTTACCCAAAACCAGTCATGCCACTTGCCCAGTAAGGACAGCTTCCCAGAATCTGCATTTTTCACCTCTCTTCCTTGGCACACATGCTGTATCTGGTTAACTCTTTCCTTATTCCAGGCACCTGCCTCCTGGTGAATAATGTGAAGCCTACCAGCCATTCCTGTAGTTGAACATCCACTCATTTCCCACCAGCATATCAAATTCAACATGTTTAGAATCCTTATCTTTAGCCTAACTTCCTATTGCTGACTACCCTAGTTTTGTAACTTGTTGCACTTTTGCCCAGATGACTGCCAGTCATCTTTGCCTTCTCTTTTGTACTCTACCCAGTTAGGTGTCCAATCTTATTTATTCTGATATGTCTCTCATTCGTTCTTCCTTTCTCTTCTTGGGGCGCTGTCTTAGTCCTTATTACTTCAGTATGTATAATAATAGCCATTCAGCTGGTCTCCCATTGCCAGTGTCTCCCTGCTCTAATCCCTTGCCTCCAGATCAATCTTCCTAGAATCAAACCTTGTTATGGCTGGGACCCCTTTGTTGGCTTTCCATTACCTCTTAATGAAAGCCCCTGATTCTTAGAAATTTAGTAGACTAAAAGTATCTTTGATCCTGGAAAGTCAGAAAGGTATGAATTTAAGTTCTGCTTACTACTCTTACCTGTTATATGACTTTGAACTTTTTGCTTAATTTTCATTTGCTCACTTGTTCAATATGTATTTATTTAACACCAGCTGGGTTCCAGGCTCTGTACAGGTACTTGGGATACATTGATGAGCCAAGTAGACATTAGCCTTGCTCTCCAGGACCTCATAACATAATGAACTTGTCCTTATCTCTCTGAATCTTAATCCTAAGTGCATGTAGTTTTTGTTTTGTGCATGTGGCGTATTGTAATTCTATGTAGCATAGTCATCAGCATGTGCATGTTACTGCTTAACTAAATTTTAGGTTCACTGAAGGGTAGGGACCCTTTCCCACCCTTTCCCATGGTTCAAGCACAGAGCCATGTGCCACTAGTTTCTTAGTGAATTCTGTTGTGGTTTTATAGACTCAAGATTAATCTTTGGCATAGACATAAGGCCTAGTACATTTTTAGAGGCTCCCTTTGTCCTGTCAGAATGGGGCTTTTTGAGAAAAGTAGCAGCTATTTAGTTTCTTCTGTTCTAAGACCTCACTTTTCCAACATACAACCCTGCCTATGGCTATTAAAGTAGAACTCACATGGCTAGGATTTGTGCACCTTAAGTTTTATCATGCTTCCTGGTAGAAATATTGTCTCTGTGTGTACAATGGAATGTTAAAATAATGTTCTTCTTACTAAATAGCTTTTTGACTTGGTAATGAACAATATGCTATTTTCCCTGAGAAATAATTGTAGGACTTGTTCTGAAGATTATTTTTTATTTTATATATTTTCAGCCCACTGTTCTTAGGTTCCCAGTGATCTTACTTTAAGCATTTGTCCGTCTGAAACAATAGGTTAACGATAGCCAAATTTTAACCATACCTTTCCTCTGCACAGAAAATCCTATAAACAGCATGTGATCATATTGCTTCTAGAATTTATGATTGTTTTCCTCCAAAAGGAAGCTAAATTTAGCCTAGTAATTCTACATGCTCCCAAGGAAACAATGCCTGCTGTGATTTTTAGAATAAATGAATCTGAACCACAGTTCCTTTAGTTGACTAACCAAGAAAGTTTAAATATCAACCTAGTCATTAGCCACAGATAGGAAGCCACATTAAACAACCAGCAAGGGGTTAAGAAAGAAATATGCTGTGTTTCTTATTTCACTGCTGAATGAGTCTCACTTGTTGCCGCGTGAACTTTAATACAGAACATTGTTTGCATCTCATAATGGTTCTCTAAAATTACTCGTTCAGGGCTTGACTTCCAAAATTAAACTATGTGGAGTCATGTCCAATCGCACAATGCATCTTTATGTGCAACTTGCTAGAAGATTTTTTGTTTTCATTCTGTGTATGATTTCCAGTTAGGAAGCGTTGTTTAGGAGAGTTTAACTGGGATAGTTCTCTTTCCATTTTTTCTTCTCTGTTCCTAATGACAACTAAACTGCTCTCGCCTTGAACGTGTTTTGGCAGATCATCTCACAATGAAGGTCCCCGCTGTGCTTGCACCTGGCATCCTTGTGCTGCTGTTTACCTTGGTGCAGAGGAGCCATGGGGAGTGTAAAGAGGCACTAGTGAAGTCTGAGATGAACATGAACATGAACTATCAGCTTCCCAACTTCACCGCGGAAACGCCCATCCAGAATGTCGTTCTCCACAAGCATCGCATTTACCTCGGAGCCACTAACTACATTTACGTCTTAAATGACAGCGACCTTCAGAAGGTGGCAGAGTACAGGACCGGGCCTGTGCTGGAGCACCCCGATTGTCTTCCATGTCAGGACTGCAGCAGCAAAGCCAATCTGTCAGGAGGTTTTTGGAAAGATAACGTCAACATGGCCCTGCTCGTGGACACGTACTACGATGACCAACTCATTAGTTGTGGCAGCGTCAATAGAGGGACCTGCCAGCGACACGTCCTTCCACCTCCTAATACTACTGACATACAGTGGGATGTCCATTGTATGTTCTCCCCACAGGCGGATGAAGAGCCAGGACAGTGTCCTGACTATGTGGTGAGCCCGCTGGGAGCCAAAGTCCTCCTCTCTGAAAAGAACAGGTTCATCAATTTCTTTGTGGGCAATACCATAAATTCTTCCTACCTTTCAGAGCATTCATTGCATTCGATATCAGTGAGAAGGCTAAAGGAAACACAAGATGGTTTTAAGTTTTTGACGGACCAGTCCTACATAGATGTTTTGCCTGAGTTCCGAGATTCTTACCCCATTAAGTATGTCCATGCCTTTGAAAGTAATCACTTTATTTACTTTCTGACAGTCCAAAAGGAAACTCTGAATGCTCAGACTTTTCACACCAGAATAATCAGGTTCTGTTCCACGGACTCTGGTTTGCATTCCTACATGGAAATGCCTCTGGAGTGTATTCTCACAGAAAAGCGAAGAAAGAGATCCACGCGGGAGGAGGTATTTAATATCCTTCAAGCTGCGTATGTCAGTAAGCCGGGGGCCCATCTTGCTAAGCAGATAGGCGCCAACCTGAATGATGACATTCTCTACGGGGTGTTTGCACAGAGCAAACCAGATTCTGCTGAACCCATGAATCGATCAGCCGTCTGTGCGTTCCCTATCAAATATGTCAATGAATTCTTCAACAAGATTGTCAACAAAAACAATGTGAGATGTCTCCAGCATTTTTATGGACCCAATCATGAGCACTGTTTTAATAGGGTAAGTCACACAGATTCCCCATTTGCAAATCTTGAGGTATGAAGCAGAATAAGTATGAGTCTAGGAAAGGCTCTCAAAGGCTTTTCTGTGCTTGATAAATGCTCTTTATCCAAAATATCTGATGATTCTTTCCAAGAAGATCGGGAAGTTAAATCTTCATTTGTAACTAAAATCATATCTTAAGATGTTAGTGTGATGATAAAAAGAAAAAGAAAAATATATCTTCACACTTTGAATTTTCATGTCAGCAACACTTTTTTTTTCATTGATGATCTTTTGTACTTATATGAAATAGTATTTTCACAGGAAGTGTTAGGGAAATTCTTGGTGCTTTGATTTAAATATAGTAAAACCTAACATCTATACCCAGAGGTTTTCTCTTGCTAGTCTTTTGATCACTTGGTGGCAGAGGAAGTACACTAACCTGGAAGTCTGTTGTGGCCTTGAGCATTCTTGTACTGAAACCCAGGTTTGTGTGTATGGGCCTGGCTATGCCTTTGAACACAATGACTACTATGATCATAATTAAACAAATAATATAGCTTTTCCACAGTTTGACTTTGGAAATGTCGCACTTGCCTAAGAAATAAATATTATAATTGCAATCAGGGAGGACATTAAATATGCCCTTGATAAGAGAAAGTACCTAATTTTGCTGAGCATATGAATTCAGAAACCTTTGGTATACTTTTGCTGAAATGTATGAGATACTTCTCTAGTAAACTTTTTATGAAACTTAGGAAAATAACTTCTGGGACAGTTGATTTATCTTTTGGCCAAGTACAGACAAAACTTCATTCTTCTGCCCTCCAGAGTTCATCAAATATGCTTAGTATTCAGAAACATTATATCCCAGCTAAAACTTATTTCTCTGCAACTGTTTAATATATGTTACAAACTTTGTGAGACGCAATGGGGTTTCCCCTTTCCTTCACTAGAAAATACAAAGGATAAAAGAAAGCAAAAGGACTTTCGGAAACACTGAATTAGGAAATAAAAGTATATACTAATAGTATTGCAGAGAAAAACACTTTTCCTGCATCCCATTAACTACTTCAGAAACACAAATTTAAAAAGTTCCTTCAGGGCTTCTACAGCACATGATGTTGTTACTTAAATCTCTGTTTAAAATTAAAAAGAGGGGTCTGGAGCGGTGGCTCGGGGGTTACAGCGCTTGCCCAGCATGCGCAAGTATGCGAGTTCAAACCCCAGCACCACATGCACAATGAAGTCTCAGAGCAACGAAGGCCACTTGAAAAACTAAATAAAAATTTTTGTCTTTCTCTTTCTCTCACTGTCCCTCTCTCTTTAAAAAGAAAAATTAAAAAGAGACTTAAAAAACTAGAGGGATGGCTTAGTGGTACAGTGCTTCCCTGGCAGGTGTGAGAACCCAGGTTTGAACCCTAGCACAACACATACAACTAAGCAGAGAAAAAAACAAAAACCAGATGAAAAAACAAATAAAATTGATTCCCTCTCCTATATATATATCTTAAAAAAAAAAAGAAAACTTGACTGTCCAAGGGTGTATATCATTGTTTTATTTTGTACATTTAAGCCCCCAAATGTAAACATACTTATTGATTTGAGAAATTCTCAGAACTCAAACTTTATCTTACTCCTCTGATTTTTTTTCATGTCACAACAGGAACAAGGGGGTGGGGTCATCTAATGAAATTCAGGTCAGTTTTATCGCCCAGGAAAAATGCCCAAGATGCAACAGCCACACCTGAAACCATTATCACTCCCATCTCAAAAATTCTTGTGGGAAACAAGGTGGAACTTGCCAACATAGCCTTCTTACAAGGAAAGCCAATTTTTGCACTGGCCAAATTCCATAAAAACAAATACATTCGGACTTCCTTTATTTATTTGCCTGTTTACCTTCTCTGGTTACTAAAGATCAAAACTCTGCTGAGACTGAGACTACATACATTCTCTGTTTTCATGTAACAACTGGTCCGCAGAAAGACCTTGAGGTGTTGCAGTAATCAACATATAATCATTTCCCAGCTTTATCTCAAAGTGAAGGCAACAGGAGCCATGTATTACACAAAAACAAAATGATTTACAATATTGAACCTGTTTAGAAAGTCTCTAAGCAATAAGATTACTCTATTTGGTCTTGGCAGACTAACATGAGTAGATATCAGGTGACCCTTCTAACTTCTTAGAACTGATTATCGTTTTGGTGTGAAGTTTAGCAGATAGACATCCATATTGTAGGTCTGCTATTAGCACACATACATGGTTATGTATGTATCTCTAATACATGTATGTGTGTGCTCTGGGCCAACTGAAGGAAGTTGTGGCAGTACCTTTGCACTTAAGCTGCTGCCCAGTCTTCAGAGTCTCTCTGATGCAAGTACAGCCACAGGAGGGCTTTTCTGGCCCTCTTTGAGCTCCCCACTATATTCAAAATATGTTTCTATCTCAGGATCATACAAGAGTGCCAGAGCAGTGTCCAGGCCTGACTTGCTAAATTTATGATCACATACTGTGTTGCTTTTTCCAGCCTCTTATTTCATAAATGTGCCTTTGCTAACTCATTACATGCATCTCATTGACAGGAGAAGCCCTCTTTTGAGTCATATGATAATTCCCAGAGCATATCATTTCACCTGTAAATTATTTGTGCTTCAAAACTCTTGGTCTCCACACAGGATGCACTTTCGGGGGCCTTATCCCAAGCCACAGGTAGCCACTGATTGAATACCAACGGTGTTGTTGATTCTATTTTGTTTTTTAAGAGAGAGGGACAGAGGAAATCAATTTTTTATTTAGTTTTTCATGTGGCTTTTTTTGCTTGGGCACTTCGTTATGTATGTAGTGCTGGGGTTCAAACCCACCTATTCACATATTGCCAGGCAAGCACGGTAACCAGCAAGCCACTGCTCCAGCCCCATAAGAATATATTCTTGATTCCCACAGTTTCTGTGTTTCTATTGAAGGTGATTCTTGGGGCTGGAGAGGTGGCTCAGCGGTAGAGGGCTTGCCTGGCATGCGTGAAGACCCAGGTTCAATCCCTAACACCACATACACAAATAAATGGAGGAAAACCAAAAACCAGATGAAAAAAATAATAAAAATTAACTCTCTATTTCTCCTTCTCTCTTAAAAAATAAGTGATTGTTAAAGTGTTTGTTTACAGTGACTCCCAACACTGAGAACTATGAGATTACACACCACAGAACCTACTAAATCAGCATTAAATATCTTTACTGCCTTTTTTACGCATCCATCAATGAACATCAATAAGCGTCCTCAATTGGTTTTGATTGAAGTTGGTTTTAGCTAATGTATATTCACTAAATAACACATTATTTTTAAAATATTATTGAGAAAATTCCCTTGTGATATGGAGACTTTGTAAAGACCCAAATTTGGGGAAGAAAATAATCCATATCTTCTCTTTGAGGATGAATAGTATTAAAAATTCGCTTAAGGGACAGAGGTTTAGTTCAGTGGTAGACTACTTACCCTGTATGTGTGAAGGCCTGGATTTAATCCCCAGAACTGGGGATTTCTCTGCTAATTTGCTTAAAATTTAACTAGAACCTCTAACAGCCACATCTGAGGAATTTACTAATTTAAGTCCAGGAAAAAATAGAGTCAGGACCCACTGGCTCAGCTCCTACAAATGAGAATCAATATTGAAAAGAATTTGTTTTAAATTCCCCAAATCAGCAAAGATCCTGTTCCTTAAGTTATAGTATATTTACTAAGAGAAGTGGATTGATGTGTTTTGGAAAGATTTTTAATGAAAACTGAAATAAAAGTGGGTCTTGAAATAAAATAGTTAACATATTACGATGTTTTCTTGCAATCCCGTTATCAAAGTTTTGCTCTATATGTTAATATTTGAAAGAATGAAAGTTAACATGACACAACATCTTAGGGCACCAACATCTAGCATATATTAATGACCAATGATAGAGCAACTGAAAGGGGAAAATGTAATATCTGGTGCCCCACACACACCTGGTGTCAAGTCCTGGTTTATCGCATATCCGCTCTGTGATTTCTGCTACATTACTTAACTTTTAGAGCCCAGCTCTCGTTTATAATATACAAATAACAATACCTCCTTTACAGGGTCTGGTGCAAATTTGGGATACTGTATATAAAATACCTGGCACAATAAAATGACCATAAATTTAGGCCCTGGGAATCAGCATGTTATAATGGAAGACAGTTGACATCAGAGATGTGTGTTCCCCATAAGCTTCTACCTGGATGGCCGTGAGAGCTTTATTTATGCACTCTGAACCCACATCCCTTTGTGTAGGACTCTTGTGTAGACAAGTGCATAATGTTTGTAAAAAATCCTTAGTCCTTGGCACATAATAAAATAGTAGTTAATGTTGTGAAGAATACTAGTGTAAAGGGAAGCAAATTCAAATGATTGTTCTGTTTTGTGGAAAAGTCACCTGGTTCTGTTGCTTGTGGGGGCCTCTGAGTGACCCACCTTCATAATGCTTAATTTGTTAATGCCTCTTAAGGTTTAATATTCAAAGTCAAAAAGGTGGGGTGATGAGAGGTGGTGGTTTAAGGGCACAGAGGGTGGGGAGAAAGACAATTCAATCAAAATTATGCTTTAGTCAAGATAAAAGGCATAAGTTGTGCTTCTTTCCCTGACGTAAAATTTCATCTGCTGTCCTATGCTGTTGTACTGTAAATCATACTTTGCATTAAGTATTTGCAGATAATACAGCGTTAGGAAAAGTCAGCCTCGTGGGTTGTTTGTGTTAAGCTTCCTTGTTTTTAAATATCATTTATACTCTGATTCTAAGAGTAGCCAACTGCTTCCCAAAATAAAGGAAACCTAAGGTAGTAATTTTCCACTCTGTTCCAGAGTGCCAGAGTTGAAGGGTCACTGCTCAGAGTCATCAAAGGAAGAAAGCAAAGTGATTAGAACAATTTTAAATGAGAACAAAACTCAAAACAAGATGCAAACAAGAAATATTAGGAATAGGCAGAAAGCTAAAACGTAAGAGTGATGTTTCTTTTTTACTATTATAAAGATGATAGATGAGTAAAATTGAGTTACATTTAAGTTGTAATGGAAGAAAATAATTGCAGCCTTCCATCAGGAAACCACAAGGACCATTATTGATCTGTCATCCTCAGGGCACGTCTCATAATATTTAATAAAATAAACAAAGATTTATAACTCTTTATAGGCCATATATCTATAGTCTCTCACACCATTTGATCTGTGAGTGTGGAAGTCAATGTTACAAATAATATCCATGTAATTATAGTGTTTTGGCATGCCTTATTTAAACAAACCCGTACCCTCAAGAGAATGAATTTTGCATTAGAGATAAAAAATGTGAAGTCAAATTACAAAGTTTTTTTTTTAACTTTCTGTGCTCTGGAATAAAAGTCATCCTATATGATAAAATGTTATTGAGGATTCTTCATTCTTGATATTAGTCATTCCTCCAAACTTAAACACTAAATATCTTGGCCATTTGCCAAATGTAATTGCTACCAAAGCAAAATTTGCAAGAAAGGAAACTTGCACTAGAAACATTTCATATACTTTTTTAAGTCTCAATAGAAATTTATTAATTTTTCACTTGACCTCCTTCTGTAGATGTTTGCTATTCACTCCCAGTCTCATGGAGTCACTGCTTCCTAATTTATTTGAATTCACCATGTTAAAAGTGACATACTGTTTTATTTTATTGAGTCATTTAAAATTAGTTCCTTTAAAAAAATAAAATAAAATTAGTTCCTTTCCAGAATGCTGTAACACTCTCTGAGATCCCCAGGCACACCTGGGTGTGTTAGAAAACATGTTATAAAATGAGCCATTAGTGCCTCACCCCGTTTCCATTCCTCCTGCTAACTCCTTTAAACCATGACGTGGCCCAGTCACAGGTCTGTCCCAGGAACCATGAAAAAACAAAGGCATGATGCTTTTATAAGTTTAAAGCAACAGAACAGTTAAAGCTGAAACTCTCACCAAAAATGTATACACGGTTTACCTGTGGGTTGTGCTGATTCATGATGTGATTCACAGTTTCTCCCTGCGGTGTGGGTGATTAAGAATTAACCATGCCAGTTGCATTTTAGATTAATTCTTCATTTTTAATGTCCTTTAAAACAAGAGGTACAGCCTGTGTTGGATTTAAGCTGGATTTCTACACGGAGATTCATCTGGTGCAATCGATGTAGCAAACAATTAGGAATTCATACAAGAAGAAGGAATCCTGACTTTTGAAAAGCCCAGAAGTTAATAAAACCGTGAAGCCATAGCACAGATACATGATACTTTCATCGCTGTACTCCGTGGTTAGAGATTTCTGGATGCATGTAGGATCTTGCATTTTGATAAGGATATTACCCTGCTTGAGTAATAATGGATTTTTTACTCAGCTTAATATTTCAAATTTTGGGCGTTACACCCTTAACTTCAGACTTCTATGAGTCTATTCCACCCTGTATTCTTATCTCCTCACTCTAAGAAGAAAAATGAGGATCTGCCAGAATTTGGATGGAATACCCACCGGGAATTTCTCCTGTTGCTTATTCATGGATTGACACAGATACTGATTCCATGGGTATGCAGAGTCCAGAATGACTAAGTGCCCAGATATGTGCAGTAAGTCACACTTCCAGGGTCTAGGGAGGATGTAAAGTGCTCATTTATCAGGGAAGTGAACCAAAGGCTCAGCTACTCTCAAAGTCATTAAAACTCCCTTGATTTTTTTAAAAAATAGTGAATGTGGTAAGTGATTCTAGGATGCTGGATACATTCCAGTCTGCTAATTATATATTTTTTCTAGCTAAAATGTTCTAGGCAGGTTCATTTGCATATGAATTACTGACTGAGCAATGTTGACTTCCTGTTCTAAAAGCCAGGCTCTGCTTTGGCAAAGGGTTCACCCTACACCTAGGCTAATATTGGAGCAGACGAAGTGTGTCTATCAACAGATATTAAAGTTATGTGTGAGCATGGGCTGATTAACTATAGTCCTCCAACAGGAGAAAAGAAAAATGTCCAGAACGTGCATGCATGCTATTTGAGGACAAAAGTTTGCTTTAACCGTTCTTGATGTTCACATATTGGGGGAAATGGTTTATGAATATTATAACTATAAAACAAAAAGATGTATTGCATATTCAGGCTAACATCTGACTTCATTTGTCTTGTTTAGGTAAATCACCAAAATGCTTATCAATTAGAGAACATTAAAATGGTAGATGATACTTCAAATTGTGCCATAGGTAAAAGGGGTGAGTTAGGGTCAGTTTCAGTGTGGAAAACATTCTTTCCTAGAGCTGATTTTATGAAAATTAAGTTTGCTGAGTTGTCATCTCAAAATATATAGATTAGTCATGATTAGCTAGAATTTGTGTCTTGGGTACCAGTGAAGTGTAAATCTGTATGTTAAATTTTCTAATGACATTTTAAATTTAAAATATATGATTAACATTTGGCATCTAGCAGCCAGCCTACCAACTAAACTATAGGTGAAACAAGGAATATGCAAAGATTAAATTGGTCTGTTAGCTTCAAGTGAATCAATAGTATTTAGTGCTAATGCACTAAGCAGATTACAAGCACTAATGTAGTGGCAGTCAATAGCAAAAATGAATATCTCTAAAAATTATCTTGACAATAAAATGTGCAGTATTTTCCATTTATTTTAAGCTAATTACATTACGTGCTTGTTCTTTTGTCTTATTGCTTTAAGCTAAGTGCTAGAAGCCTAACCATGTTATTCAGTGCATAAAATGACCAAATGCTTGCAGTCATTGTTTTCAGCAAGAGGCAGAGGGAAAGATTTATCCACTCCTCCAGGATTCAACAAGAAATCCAGCAGCTGTTCATGGGGTACCTGACCCTGCTGGCATTGCAGGAATGAGCCAGCTGGACGAGATGTTTGTATGTATGAAGCAGGTAGACCAATGGAGAGGACAGGTAAACCATCAGTTGCACCAATAAACAAATACATCATGATAAATGCGAAATGTGTTGCAGGGGAAAGAAACATCCATGAGTACAGATGAGAAGGATTATCTGAATTTGATAGTTTGGGCATAAAAGGCCACAGGGAGGAGATGAAAGTTAGCCTTCCTTAGCTTTTCCATGAAGCTTAAGACTTAGGAAAAGCAGTATGTCTTCAGTATATGAGTAGATAGATATCGAGTATTAGGTATGCCAATATTCATTCCCCATCTTGTGAGCTTTACCTCTTAAGTACAAGCATTTACCTTTAGTGGTGGCTCAGCGATTACGGCGCTTGCCTAGCATGCGCGAGGACCCGGGTTCAAACCCCAACACCACATACACAACTGAGTGTGGGAGCAACAAAGGCCATGTGAAAAACTAAATAAAGTTGTTTCTCTCCCCCCCGGAATTGTCCCTCTTTCTAAAAAAAATAATAATAATTGTCAATGTGTATAAGCGTTGCTTGTCTTTGATTTCTCAATGAATTTTTAGTGTTGCAAAGGGAAGAATAATGTAATTGTAGGTTTCTAGAAGCTAAGGACATAATTTGGGCCGTGCTCAGTCTCACTTGCTGTCGTAGACCAACACTTACTCAGCTTCTTTGAAAACAGATATTTCTACACTGGGACAAGTTCTTTCTTCCTTGTCTCCCTCTCCTTTCTTCTGTGTTGACACTTGGGACCCTATTTGTCATAAGAGCAAGTTCATCTTGAGTGTGGTTCTAATGACCAGTAATTCCTGTGACAAAGAATCACAACAGTTGGAGATCACACAGAATAAGCCCTTTTGAACCTATTGAAATTGTAAACGTTCGTAGAATTCAAGGGAATGATGCTGAGGTGACCCCAGGTCACATTGACTTTCTGCATCTGCACGGTGTTCCCTGAACAATCGCATCCATTTTTAGTCCATTTCCTCCTCATGAGAATCATGTGGCTTAGAGGGCAAACGAGAGACAGGAGCTCTCGGAACCCATGAGGCGCTCATGAGCACCTCCTGAACGTTTGAGTGCTCCCCAGCTGGTACCATCTTATATTGTCATAATTCATAGGCAAGTTCCTTCGTCTTTAGCTACACACACATTTTGCCTCTTTCTTTCATGCTAATCTGTATATATTTAATCATGTAAATGTCTAAATAATTTGAAAGTCTCAAAAGGGCAAGCATTTTATCATGCTTCTTTGTCCCTGGTTGCATGCTTTGCAGATCATAGACAACAAATAGTGTTGATTTTACTTGGTAAATAATTTTGTCTTCCAGAAGAAATCTCTGTATTTACACAGTAAACAGAGACCATCTGAGTGGCTAAAGGTTTTGGATAAAAGTTCTTGATAAGGGACTGGAGCAGTGGCTCAGTGGTTGGAGCAGTTGCCTGGGATGTACAAGGACCCAGGTTCAAAGCCCAGCACCACAAACACAACTAAGTGTCAGAGAAACAAAGGCCAAAAAGAATAAAGTTGATTCTCTCTTTCCTCTCTATTACTCTCTCCTCTCTCTCAAAAACAAACAAAAAGATTATATAAAAAAGTTCTTGATAAAATTTGAGAATATGTTTTTACGAATGGATTATAAATAGCAAAGTTTTTGTCGTCTCCACAAACCATGAGGAATTGAAGTGCAGGTGTAAAATGTTGAGCAATCAAAAGAAACATTCACCTTTTTCTGGGTTCGTTTATTTGGCCAGAGAAAAGTCGTGTTTGCTAAGGGAATAGGAGCCATTCAATCTTCAGGACTTATTTCTGTGCCTACAAGTCAGGGAGGTCACTGGCTGGCCCCTTCCTGAAAGCTATAATTACAGTGACTATTTATTTTCCAGCAGAGTGACCAGAATCTTGAGTGTAGCAGATTGTTTACGTGCACAGGTTATATGAAACCTCGGGACAGATAATAGGAAAGTGAGACATTTTTTCTTCATATTTTCAGTAGCACGAGCAGCTCCAAGTCTCTGGAAATGTTCTAAAGTGCAGTAATAGAGGTGAATACAAGGTCAGATTAGGTGATCCTGAGGCTTAAGCAACTGAATTAAATAAAGAGGAATTTATAATTTATAATAATATGATATCTGATGATCCATTAAATATAAACTTATTTGTGGCTCCAACATCATGGTAAACAAGAATCACTAAGTATATTAGTAAGAGTAATTGAGAGTTATTTCTAGTTAGGAAAACACCAATCACAATGAGTTTATCTAGAGCCAATGTGGAAAAAGAAATTGAGCAGTTTCTTATTTTCAACTAAACTCACTCTTAGTTTCAGAACAGTTATTGGAAAAGTAAGGATTCCAAGTAGAGTTGGGCATATAGCATGCAGGACCAATTCTGGCACTGCCCCAATATAGTAAGGTTTTTAGTCTGTGTTTGCAAAACAATGAGTAATATGTAAGTGGTGATCTAAAATAGTAGGTAAAACTTATGATTAATGGTAAAGGTCAAAGTATAGGTTTTCGACATGCACAAAAGAAACTAAAATACATAACTGCTTTAAAAATGATATGATGTTATAGTAAATTGCAGTAATGATTTTGTTATTTTCTTTTACCTTTTATTGTTTTTTTGTTTTTTTGTTTTTGTTTTTGTTTTTGTTTTTTTAAGGAGAGAGAGGGACGGTGAGAGTTCTTTTACTTTTTAGAATCAAATGCTTTGTGAAAGCATAAGCATCAATTACTTATTTTTAGCTGGGCATGTGACCTGATGGTACAATAATTGCCCCCTTGCCTTTTCTCCCAACTCCACTTATTTTCTGTAAATGCATGAAAATATTTTCAGCTTGGTATTGAAAATTTAAAGTTCAATGATGAAAGCATTATTAGAGATCATAGAAAAAAATGCATACCTGGACTTCTCTGTATCTAATAAAAGAAGATTCCTTATTGAAAAAAGGAAAAAACTAAAAATTCCAAATTGTCATGTCATGGAATCTAGGGTAACTATGGTATTAACTTCAGGCAGTTGGATATCCTATTACCCTAGTGATAAGATTACAGTCCAGCTGAATATAGATGAAATCATGAAAAGAGAAAGATTATGAACTGTTTGAAAACCAAATACCAAACTTTTCATAAATAAATATTAATTTTGTATTAAAGCCCTTCCTTTGTTCTCTTGGCCCTTGGTACCAGCTGTTATAATTCCTAGAGCCTTATCCAATGCCCTATACCCTGGAATTTCAAAAACTACCTGAGAAATAGTCACGTTTTCTATTTTCTCTGCCAGTGTTTAATGAAATCCTTGCTCTTGTAAATGGATGGACATTGCTTTAATAATGGTGACAGCAGAGTATCTTTTACCTTTCCCACCATTAGCAAAGCTTTCACTGTACCAGAGTGGTGGGTAAATCCCAAAGTAAACAGTTGTTTGCTTAATGCTCTGTTTCCTTCTAACCTTGTTCTTGTCTATCAGCCTCAACCCAGTTCCCCAGTGGCTTAGCAACCCTCAGCTGGGATTAAGTAATAGTTTACACAACCTCTCTCATTCATTAACCCATGTTGACATTCTCATTCTGTGCCCCAGCCTTATTTAAGACTTTCCTAAGCACCTTATCTAGCTGCTGATGTTGGTGGCACCCACACCATCTATTTGTTCAAGAAAGTTAATATTTCCAAGGAATCATTTAGTCTGTCTCAGCCCTCTATATTAGCTCGATCTCCTTTTCCGTCTTCAAATAAAACCTGATTTCCTTCCTGGTACATACAAAGTTTAAAAATCTTCATATCTGCTCTCCTACATATAAACAAAGCAGAAACAAATTTTTATGCTATTCCAAAAGTTTATTTTTATTTTTATTTTTAGGGTATTAAAAATTATGCTAATAAGATGAAATTAGACCTCTTTGGCCCTGTCCTCCTCTCCACCCAATCTGTTTATCTCCAAGTAGACTGAGTAATCTTTCTCGAAAGCAAGCCCATTTGTATAACTGCATTCCTTGAAATAATTTGAGGACTCCCCAATGGTTTTAGAGTAAAATCCACACTCCTTACTATCGTATCTGAGGAATTTCTTGTGTTGACGCTAGCTCTTTCCTAGTCCAGGGGTACGCTGGTAAATGTTTAACTCTGGGGAAAGGGCAGTAGAGCCCCTAATTTGTAGTATTTGCCAATTTCGGGGGAATAAATACCCCCACCAAACCAATGTCAATTTATCACTGAAACAAGATTTATCACTGAACAAAAACTAGGAAGATGGGGCTGGAGCAGTGGCTGAGCTGTTCCAGTGCTTGCCTGGCATGCTTGAGGACATGGGTTTGAACCCCAGCACCACATACACAAAGTGTTGGATCAATGAAAGCCATAGGAAAAACTGAATATAATTATTTCTCTCTCTCACTGTCCCTCTCTCTCTTTAATTTTTTTAAATTTTTTTAAAAATACTAGGAATAGATGTGCACAAATGGGTGGTAGGAGGTGACTTAAGCACACCACTGCCACCCTGTCCTACCATTGGTTCCCAGAAGCCATCAATCTCCCTCACAGCCCTACATTCTAAGACTTCTGCTTAATCTGCCTCAGCTTCCTTTTAACACTCATTTTGTCTAGTTCACACCTTTTCCTTGTTTAAAATTATACATGTACATTTCCTTCCCCAGGAAATATTGTCTGGCTTCCCCTTTATCCCCTACGTTGGCCCCTGATATTGTGGACTTCGCTGAGTACTCCGGATACATTCTTTATTCATCCACTCGGTAGGATGTGTTCACCACTTCCCTGGTCAGCCCCTGAAGACAGGGACTATGAATTTTAGCTCTGTATCTCAGGTACCTAACACAATAGCTTGAAGAACATATATCAAAAGTGTAAATAGTTATGACATAGCCCATGTTTCAAATAGTATAATAAAATGATTAGTAAAAGTTTTTTTTTTTTTTTTTTTGCATTGCTGGGGATGGAACCCAGGGCCTTGTACACGCTAAGCAAGCACTGTACCCCTGAGCCACATCCCCAAAAGTGATATTTCAGATAAACCATTTTTTTATTCTCACCCTAAATCTCTTAAAACTAATTTGCAAAATTGAGAAGTTCCAAAATTTAAATAACACAAAGAAACAACTGGAAAGTTCCATTCATTATGATCTGTGCCCTTTTCTTAGACACACTACACACACACACACACACACACACACATCCACACACATCCTCCATTCACCAACTTGGAACACAGGTGGATCAAAGAACAAAGAAGGAGAAAAATGAAAGAACAGATAAAGATGGGAGGGTGAATAGATAAGAATTCCAGAGCTCTATAATTTACTGTAATTAGAAAAACAGAATTAAAGCCATTAAAATATTTCAGAGGGAATATCTTCCGTGCTCCTTAATGCTTTCTTAAGCTTTTCCACAGAGCTCAACTTTGGGTGATACTGTAGGTAGCAGAACTTTAGACAACACCTTCTACTGGATATTACTTAAACACTGGTACCAATCTTGTGACCTACCTTGCAGTTTGCATTTGGAGTCCACCGATTTTCACCACTGGTCACAAATCTATGGTTTCAAGTTGGAAGTGATGTATGGGTTAAGGAAAGGAAGTTACGAGCAAATGTCTACCCATACCACCCTTCCCGTGACCAGAGGATTGGCGTCCACAGTGGTACAAGTTCATAGGCTGTAAGCACATGCTTGGTACAGAGAGGAAATTTCCTGAGTTTATCCTTGATGCATGAGACAAGAAGAGAACTGGGCAAGGACCTCAGGGATCTCGACCACCCTGCTCCCAGATAGAGGTTTCTGACAATCAGTTCTGGTCAGAAACAAGGGAAGGAGATAAGGGTCTCACTCTACAATGTAAGATGGAAAGGAGGGATAAGAGCTAATGACAGATGGATTAATGGCAGGCTAGAACATAGTCATGGGCTTGAACAATATACTGGGACATGATTGAAGGACTCTTGTTTCACCCATCTTTCAGCTCTCCTGGGTCTCTGCTAAGGCATTTAGCAGCCTGTTCCTATTGAGCGTGACACCGTTAGGTACATAAACAGATCATGCCTCTTACCACCTTTAGCAAGAGTTGCTTCCCTTTGGTTAATGAGGGGTCACTGGTGTTGTGTCTTCTGAATATCTTTTATACTTCAATGAGTAAGTGCATTAAAATTTGGTGTCTGTTAACTAAATAGAGAAAAACAGAAAACCTCTTTGCACTCAGCATTAAAATCTGCCTCACTTGGAAGAACTTTCTTTATGAATCACTGTCACTCTTGGCTGTGATTGAAGTGTGGTATGAAGGCTGCTAACCAAAACCACATGGGCTCAGTCTCTTGCATCTGATTCACCTTAGCAGATGATGATAAAGAAGCAAAAGTTTTAACGCTTTGAATTCCAAAGCCCCTATCATTGTAGAATTCTGAGTCTTTGAATCCTGGTGATACCTAAAAAGAGAGTGGACGTATATATTTGTCTATGTACACATACATTTTATACATGCATATATACACCCATATGCACATGCACAGAAAATACATTCTGCTCCAAGGTTTTTTCTCCTCCTACTTCACTAATCCAACTTCCGTTAAAACCTGGCTCAATTTCTGCCTCCTTCATGAATTGCTAGAGCCATGACTTTACTCTTTCTTTATCTACAACACATAACTTCCTGTACAAGGTTTTCAGAACTTACCCACCAACTGGGTACTTTGTACTGTGTGTTATTTGCTGGGGTTTTGTGTGTGTGTGTGTGTGTGTGTGTGTGTATGTTGGTCTCTTATCTCCCTGTGTGCATATTGCCTTCAGGCTGTAATGCAGGTACAAGGATTTGCTAGGGCTGGCAAACTGTGCCCACTTTTTGTGCATTCAGCAAGTTAAGAATTTTTTTTACCCTTTGAAAGGGTTAAATGTACACAGACAACTAAAATATGTCACAGGATCCCTGTGGTCCACAAAAACTAATATATTTGTGATCTTTTTTTAAAAAAATATGCTTCAGAAAATAATGGAAAAGAGTCTGAGGATGTAGCTCAGTGGTAGAGCACATGCTTAGCATGTGCAAGACCCTGGGTTCAATCCCCATCACTGCAACAAAGTAGAAGGGAAGAAAGAAATCAATAGATAACAGGCTCACAAGTTAAAAAGAGAGGAGGATGACCTTATTTATAAACCGTAATTCTCTTCAATAGGTATGAGTGTTTCCATTTCACAAATGAAGAAACTGAGGCCTGTGGATGTAATTAGAAGTTTGGAGTTTGTCTTTGTAAGCATTTTGAAGAGTCACTAGACCAAGAACAGTAATAATAGCAACACTAACACTAATGAAGTTGCACAAGGGCAGGAGCTTGTCTTTTTTTCTTTCAGACCGTGTCCTTCTAGCTCCTAGAACAACGTCGAATATTCAGTGTCGGTTCAGTTCCCCAACAGATCAGCACAAACTTAGTGACTTAAAACAATAGACATGTATTTTCACCCAGATCTGGAGGTCAGAATTCAAACTCAAGGTGAGGTGCTGGGGAGGCATCCTTGGCTCTCAGTTCTCGGGTGCCCAGCATTGCTCTGATGGCAGCAGCCCCACCCCATCTCCCTCCTCGCATGGCCATCTGTATGTGTCTCCATGTGTCCTCTCTTATGAGGCAACAGTTGCTGGGTTTAGGGTCCACACAACATCCAGTATGGTTTCATTTCAAAACTCATAACTAATCACATGTCAAAGAGCATTTATAAGATCACATTCTGACATTCCTGGTAGACACAAATTTTGAGGGAGTACTGTTCAGCCTACTGTGGAACTCCATATTTCTGAGAATCTAAATGAAGTTAGTAACTAATATGTTCCTAGCATTGTATATATTTAATTTAAAACTCAGAGCAATTCTGTTATATAGGTATGTGTTTTCCTCTTCACAAGTAAAGGACTGAGGCTTAGAGATCTGAGTGTCCCAGTGTGCACAGCTGGTAAAAGCACAGCCACTCCTAAGCTGGTAGATTTCTACTAGACTCCTGTGATTACCATGGGATGTAAAGAGAAGGTGTTTGTGGAGCCTTAACACTAAAAAGTGATAAAGACAGATTTGAAGAAGAAGATACTACAGTCAAGGAAATCAGATTATTGGAGGCCAAGGAAGAGATTTCCTTTTCAGTCAATAGAAAAATATATAAGAATCAATGCACAGAGATGAACAATAAAGAGAAAGGAAGAATCAAAGATGACTGAGATGAACTGGGTGCAGTGGCATACTTATAATCCCAGCAACTTGGGAGGATGAGGCAGGAAGACCACAAGTTCAAAGCCAGCCTCAGGAACTTAGCAAGGCCCTAAGCAACTTAGTGAGACCCTGCCAAAATAAAATCTAAAAAGTGCTGGGGATGTGGCTCAGTGGCTAAGCACCCCTGGTAAAAAAAAAAAAAAAAATGCTGGAGACCTCAAACCTAGAAGCGCCATATAGAATGGGAGTTCTGGAAGAAGTAGGATGGCTTTGAATGCCAACAATGGCATATTCAATGATGCCTACAGGCAGCTGTGGAGACAGGGCTGAGACCGGAGAGAGAATGACAGTGGGTAAGTGGTTAGGTCATCACCATGAGGCTATGAGGACAGAACGTCTGTGGCACCCAGTACCTCATGAATCACCAGGGCTGAGCAGTGGCTGGTTGGCCATGAGCCTGGTTATGCTGTGTGTATGGCTGTCTGAGGCTATACACACAAGAGAGGATGCCCTTTCTTCCTGCCTTGAGACAACCAGCCTTCCTTTAACTCTGCTTCCCAGCTTTGCCCTCCTGCTGGAACTCCAGTTGAAGTCTCAGACGGTCATGCATCAGGGCAGTTGATGTCAGGGCCAGATACGTTCACCCAGGTGAGTTAGTGGAAGAAGTACTGAGGAAGTGTCTCCCTTTAAACTGTGCCCTGAGCACAGCAGTAGACTGTGTCCTCTTCTGTGGCACAGAACAGCATAGACCAATTCTTTGGGTTGGACCGTGGCACTCTAAATAGGCTGGCCTGGCATTAATTACCCCAAAGAGAAAGGCCTATTCTGCCTGAAAGGTGACTCTCTTACATTGAACAGAGGATATGGGCTTCAACATCTACAGCTTAGACATCCAAGCAGACTGAGAGGAGTTGTCTACACCTTATAATATAACCAGTCACTGAAGTTCAACCTCTAGGCCTCTGCCTGTAGTCAGCTCCACACTGACCTCCTTCCCAGTCCTAATGTTGAGGTCAGTTTTTTAGGTGCTCTGACCAAAAGACCTGACAGGAACAATTTTAGAGGAGGAAAAGTTTCTTTGGGGACTCATGGTTTCGGAGGTCTCAGTTCACATATGGCTGATTCCATTGCTCTGGGCCCAAGGTGAGGCAGGACATCATGGTGGAAGGGTGTGGTGGAAAAAAGCAGCTCATGATGTGGCACCAGAAAGCAAAGAGTGAGCAAGCTCCACTCTTCAGGGACAAACTACACACCCCAAAGGTACTACTGCAGTGACCCACCTTCTCCAGCCACACCTGCTTGCCCACAGTTACCACCCAGTTAGTCCCTTAACTCACTGATTAGGTTAAGGTGCTCATGACCCAATCATTTCTCCTCTAAGCTTTCTTCCCTTGTCTTGCATGTGAGCTTCTGAGGGATACCTCCTATCTTAACCATGACACCTACTGTGATGAAATTTAGGGGAGTAAATTAAGTGGAATTCCTGAAATGAAAGCACTTGAGTGTTTAGCCAACAGTACAAAAAGCTCTAAGCAAGGAGGGACTTCAAAGAGGGACTTTCTATTTTGAAAGATGCATCTCCCAGGAAACCATTACTGTATAATATGTAGAATTTGTACAAATTTCAATTATGGATAAAGTTTGTATTACAGTACTTCTGTTAATTTAGTCATGGTCAAGAGGAAAGAGAGCTGTTCTGAGTGAACTGGCAATGATTTTACAAGATAGTACATTTTTAAAAAGTTATCTGCAAGACTGATTTAAATTATCTATAGATGAGCTAAATCTGTCCTATAGATTAATTATAAGAATCACTATTTTAAATATATCACATCCCTAATTATACTGAATTAAATGTAATTACATATTCACTGCATACATCATAGTGTTAATTAGGGAAAACATTTTGAATCAAATATATTGAAGCATATAGCACTTAACTTTCTTTTTATAAAAAAGGCTGTATGGCTGAGTCAGGTAAAAATTATCTGGCAACTTTTCATGAAAAGGTAAAGAAAGACTAAATTAATTAATGTATTGAATTCAAGGATTACAAATTGTAGAGTAATTCCCGTAATTATAATAGTATGTAAGACTTTGGATAAGGAATACGTTTGTAACTAGTTTTTTCTTTCTTTTTTTTAGTAAAAGTTTTTACCATTGGTTCTCAGAATCATGTAATTATTTTAGAAGAGACTAGACTCTGAAGAATTCAGTTCTTTTTAAAAAACTTCACATAGAATCCAGAATGTGCTTGGATTTGGGGGCAGCCTAAGGTGGTGGGAGGAAGTAGTTGTTCGCTCACTTGGAAGCCTAAAACATCCCAAGCAGTGATCTACTCCAACAGCTGCTCACGGGAGCTGGGTGACTCTGCAGGTGAAACTTTGGGAAGCCACCCCTAAAACTTTGAAATCAATTTGCTCAGCCTCTCCCTTTATGGATAAGGAACATAGGTCTTAGGCTGGTGGAAGACCCCAGGGCCTGATGTCCTACGTTTAATCCTGGCACTTGGCTGTAGACCATGCAAACTACTCAGAGCCTCAGTTTCCTTCTAAGTGTGTTTTTATGAGACTGGGCGATTAGTATTTGTAACATGCTTAGAAGACTGCCTGTTAACACTAGAAACAAATGTTTGTTAAAATCAATAAAGGGGCTGGAGTGGTGGCTCGGCGTTTAGGGTGCTTGCCTGGCATGCGCGAGTACGTGAATTCAAACTCCAGCACCATGTACGCAGCGAAGTCTCGGAGCAATGAAAGCTGCATGAAAAACTGCATGAAATAAAAATTGTTTCTCTCTCTCTCTTACTGTCCCTCTCTCTTAAAAAAAAAAAACAATAAAGTAAAACTGAGACACCAAGAAGTCAAGTGACTTGCCAAAGGTCATGCAGCTCATCAGACCCTCACTGGGATAGATCCAGACTCATCCTATAGACATGATCAGTCTTCTTTTCTATCAGATCCTTAAGCCATCCCTAGAGCATGATTATACCTCAGAGATACTGTAGGAGGCCATGGATAATAAGTAAGATGCAGCAAAAGGAATATAGGAGTTGAAATGAACAACTCGGATTCAAACTCTAATATATACAAACCTAACACTCTGAACCTCAGTTTCTTCATCTGTATAATTATGATGATCCTAACAAACCCAAATCACAGATGTATTGAAAGCGTCAATAGAGATCAGGTACTTGAAAACTGTAATCCACTGTATGAATGCTATTTAATATTATTATTGGGAGATCAACCAGGAGAATGTTTCAAAACTGCTTAGGTCATTGAGAAGTTGGGAAGGGGAAAGTTCTTGATAGGCTTCATTTCCCATTTATTATTTTCGTTTAAAATTATTTTATTATATGCTTTATATATATATAAAACTATATATGCATACATATATGTATGTGTGTGTTGTCTGAAAAAGAAAACCATTACTCAAGTATTTACCATCAGACTTAAGAAAACACTACCAGTGCCTTTTTTGAAGCCCGCTGTGTGCCCCATCCCATAATATTCACTCCCAGAAGAGCAAGTAAATGATTGTGAATTGGGTGTTCATCTTCCATTGCCTGTCATTATGTGTGCCTAAACAATATATTGTATAGGTTCAACATGGTTTTTTTCCTTGTATTTTTTTCCCTCTTGACTTAAATATCTGAAGTTACATGGTATCTTCCTGTACCCTTATATTAACCATCATATCATCACTATCTCCTCTTCCCTGTGCAATAAAAAACATTGCCTCTGTCATTCAAAGGACATTCAGGACATCTCTTGATGGGTCAAGAGAGAATTTAGAAGAGCACAGGCTGCAGTTTTGCATGAGCAAGGAATGGGTGTCAGTAACACGTGGAAGTGGAACATCAGCAACCAGAGCAATGAAGGAATCCAGGACTCAAACAGTCTTTGGATAAGCAGAGGGTACCTTGACCTTGCTCCTTAGTGGAGAAAAAAGCAAAGGGAGGAAGGTTCAAATGCTATTCTAGGAAATTTGGATTTCTCTACAGGCCTCGGGGAAGCAATCAAGGTTTTGAGAAAGGGAACTGACATTTCATAAGCTCCAGGAAACAAGAGATAAGAGACAAAAGCACCAGTGAAGAAACACAGCCTGGGCAGGGACACAGGGTGACTGGGATCTGCCCTCGAGCAACACTGGACAGAGTTCAGCCAGACTTCACAACAGGTGGGAGTGGGATATGGGAGAGAAAGAGGAGTTGGTGATGAATGAAATTTCAAAATTACCTGGCTGTGCACGTGGTCATGTTCATTCATCAGAATAGGTGACAAGGACAGCTACACTTGAGAGCCACGTTGATTAGTACAGCCCAAAATGTGAGCAATAATCTCTCTACTAGAGAATTATCCAGAAAGTAATGATGAATTCAGCATTAAAATAAGGGACTGGTATAAATGATGATTTTTGTTTTGTTTTGTGCTGGAAACTGAACCCAGGCCCTTGCACATGCTAGGCAAGTGCTCTGTTACTGAGCTACACCCCCAACCTCTGGTTTAAGATGATCTTAAAGGCCTTTTCCATTTCTGAGTTGTGCAAATCTGAGACAATTTCCCAGAAGGGTAAACCAGAACAAAAGAAGTTCATGAAATTGAGACTCAGAACTGTGTTCTGATGCCTCTTCCAATGTAAACTATGACAGAGCCCTCAGCTGCCTTGAGTGTGTAAAAACTCTTAGTGGTGCTGTGAGTTCTGTGTGAAAATGCCCAGCTCAGTGCCTGGCACACTGTGTGTGCAGGATAAAGACTGATTTCCTCCTCCCTTCCTTCCTTCCTTCCGTCTTCCTCCCTTTGTTAATAGGAGGAGAGTCATTCTGGCCCCCTCCTACCACTGGTGTGAAACCTTGTCTGTAGACGTCTGCAGGTCCCAAAGCAGCTCCTATGCTATCCTATCCGAGAGAGCCTCTTCCTGCCAGCTATGCTTAGTGGAACCCAAAGCACAACACCTTCTGCTTTGGAAGAAGCACACATAGCAAGGAGACCCCTGGCAGTAGGTGAGAAGTTCCTCTTCCACTGGTCCCCAGGATCTGTATGTAAAGTGCTGCAATTAGGCAATCCCATCTTCTCTGCCTAGGTGAGCAGCCATCACACTCTCTCATCGTCTTTAAAGGACAACGAGTCACATTTGCACACTGCTGAACCTTTGCAGTGTAAAAGCTTCAACCAGGGCTTCCTGTTAAAGTTCTACTCTCTAAGCTAGGTCCTATCGCATTGACCCCAAATATTGAGTTGATCAGGATTCTCAAACAGGGCAGAGATAAAGACAGCCCCCTCTTCTGCAGCAAATGTTAGAATATTTATTATTTTTCCTAGACACCAGTGTTCCCACAGGTCCCCTGCAGATCTCTGCTATGGGGAAATGAAAAAGAAAAAGATCAGAATCTCCTGGCTTATGAAATTGGAATGACACTTGTATCTGACATGGTGTTTGTTTTTTAGCTCCCAATTGCACAACTTTTCAACATCAAGAAGTTCTGTAAATGCTATTCCAACATTGTGCAACGTCTCCTTACTTAGAAATTTTGCTAGTGGGCATTGGAGAAAAACTCAATCCTATCAGTTCTTAAAGTAGTACTATTTGGGGACCTCTCTATTTCCTGAAGGAAAACCTTGAAGTACACAATATAAATATTGCGTTAACTCTGATGCATAATTCTACATTTATGCCTCACACGTGTGCAAACAGGTGTGTAGAGGTCCATGCCCTGGTTGTATTGCTCTCTCTCCATCTAAAAAAGGTCATGAAGCACCTGCAGGTTTGCAGACAGTGAGGTGCTCTTAGAGATCTTCTCACCTCCGTTCCCCTGCTCACCCTTCAGCAAGGCTGACTGGGTAGGCAGTGGGCTTTATCTCTGGTGACTTTGCAGATGCATTAATTTCTCAGCAAATGTCTTTAAAAACCTACTGTATATTAGGCATGATACAGGGCACGTGGATACAGAGAATAAAAGATAACACAGTTCCTGTCCTACCTGTTGATAGAAGGCTGACAATAATTTATAATCAAAGAGGATCCATGCACAGCAAATTAATTTTATATACCAGTGAATTCAACAACTCAAGTAGCACCATATTTCAGGTCAAGTTTGAAACTTTAAAGTTCCCTGAATGCCACCTGGACATAAAGAAAGATGGTAAGCAATAGCAAGAGAAGTTACAAAACAGCTGCAGAAGCCTGGCCCCGAAGAGCAGTGGCCTCTGTAATGGAACACTTCTGATGGCCTTAGCTTTAAAATTGGTCTTTGCTCCTTTAAGCAGCTTGTTTCCCTTGGCTCTGCCTCTGCAAAATGGACAATTGATCACCGATAGAAACTTAATTCAATTAATTGATTGCTATTGAGTTGCTGGTACTTCATTCCAGTTATCTGCTATTCCTCAGAGTAATCTATAATACTTTAGTGGAGAAAAGATTCTAATTAAATAGTGAAATAGTACTCATTAAAACAGCAAAATAGATGTCTGGAACTAAAACATTGTCTAATTCCTAGTCAATAGGTTTAGCATCTCTAAGATGTAGTTTGATAATTTGTTGTCATTTAAAATGAAGAAAAAAATTGTTGATGCATGGCATAGAGCATTTTAGGTAGTTTTTAACTACCTAACATCAGTAGATGTAGGAACTTTCCATTCCATGTGACAGATGGCTGACCTTCAGTAATAAAGTCATTCATTGTACACAAGGATGACTACATTTTTTGTTTGTTCTTATACATATATTTGTTGAAGTATAGTATGACAATTTTCTGATTATTATAATACAATAAATCAGAGAATTTCTAACAGCATTCATTTTCCGTAGCTATGTACATTGATGTGCAAGAATGAACTTTCTATTTGTTCCAAGGTCCTCCTTTTCCTTAATGTATCTCCCTGCCACCATCATCTACCCCAGATTTACTAATTCCTAGCTGTCTCATCAGGATAATCAGAAACCAAGCACTTTCTGGTTGTCCTTTATAAACTCTTTAACTATCTCTATCCCAGAAAAAAAATTTGGGGCTTAAATCATATTGGTTCAGGTCTCCACACTCATCCCTCATCTACCTGATTCACTTATTTGTTTATTTAGTCAATTAATATTCACTGGCTACGTACTATATGTGATATTTAGTTAGTACCAGCAATACAGTGGTGAAAGAGCAGGGTCTCTGATTGCAGATAACCATTGCAGGAGCAGTCTCACATTATCTTATAATTGCATAAGCAAACATGACTTGCAACTGTGGCTGTTACAGCTATGCTATGCAATCAGTGAGGCTTAGGTAAAGGGCATCACGAGAATCTACAATAGGAGCATTTGACCTTGATATTGGCATCAGGACAGGTTCCGAAAGAATGGTGATAAACTGTGGTCTGAAGGAGGTATAGGAGTTCACAATGTAAATGGAGATGGAAGCGGAATTCCAGGCAGAGGAAACAGCCTATGCCAAAGCTCAATGTGAAAGTACCTGGAGAACCAAGGAAGGCCCTCTCCCTGGTGCACAGAGAGCACAGACCTGTAGAAGCTGGGTAGAGGCCAGCTGATGCAAAGTCCAGCAGGCCATGTCAAAAATGCCTTCTTTTATCATAAGAGCAATGGGCGAGCATTAAGTGTTTTAGATAGAGAGGGCCATTATAAGATTTGTATTTTAAAAGGAATTCTGTTGCAGTGTGGAGATCACCTAACAAGGGCAATGGTGGATTTGGTGAGTCTAGTTAGCAAGCTACTAGTTATGATCCCAGAAAACTGGGTGGCTAGGATGAAGACAGTGGTGGTGAGGATAGAAAAGCCTGGGCAGGTCCTGGAGAGATTTTTTTTCCACATTTTTATTGGTACTTTGTAGTTGTGTATATTCATGGGATTTATTGTTACGTATTCATACATACACACGCAGCACTTTCCCCCTCTCTTCCCACCTCCCATCCTTTGTCCCTGTCCTCTACTGATCTCCCTTTAATTTTTAGGAGATCCACCCCCACCTTTCTTTTCCTTTTTCCTCTCTAGCTTCTGCATATGAGAGAAAACATACAAAACCCTTACCCTTCTGAGCTTGACTTATTTCACTTAACATAGTCATCTCTAGTTCCTTCCATTTTCCTGCAAATGCCATCATTTCATTTTTCTTTATGGCTGAATAAAACTCCATTGTGTATATATGCCACATTTTCTTATCCATTCATCTGTTCATGGACATGGAGACTGGTTCCATAGTTTAGCTATTGTGAATTGTCCTGCTATAATCCATGCCTAGTCTTTTGAGAAGCCTCAAGGAGATATTTAGAAAGTGAAATTGATGGGAATTGAAGGTGGCCTCTGTGAGGACTAGTAAAAAGAGATTGATCAGGGATGGCATTAGATTTCAGAGTAGTGCACTTTGAGGGATTCACTTTGGGTATATAATGTACAATCAAGAAAGTGGAGTATTAGTTGTACTGAGACTGAAATCTCTGAGACATGAGAGTGGAGATAGAAAACCATGTGTCCACTGAATAATAGACATTGCAGAAGAAACAGAGATGACCAAGACTGAGCATGAAGAGTGAAGGAAATAACAGCCATTGTATGGAGCCTTGAGAAACCATGACATTGATCGCCAGGCACGGATGGTTCAGCAAAAGAGACATAAATACTATATTCTGAGTGCCTGAGGCTGTCGCTCATGTGCTTAACATGCATGGGCCCTTGTTCAATCCCCACCACCACTAAATAAACAAACAAATGCTGTATGTAGTCCAAGAGATAGGAAGAAATCCAAGAGACTAAAGTAGAAGGAAGGAGCTTAGTGTTTGATTATCATATTACCAAACAACATTTTAGAAAACCCTGCTACCGAAGTTGAACCTAGGGTAATCATCTTTTGCGAAGGTGATTACTGAGACATTTAGTGCACAACTGTTTTGTTTTTCAAACTTTTACCTAGTGGAGACTCACCCGGGAGATGGCTATATGCTGAGTTGTGTTATAAGAGATTTCTATAAATTAGTTGATTCAGTCTTTGCAACAGTCCTGGAAGCTAAATACTACCTCTGTAGTAATCTATGCTTTACGTGTGGAGGAATGAAGCAGATGATATGAACTGAACACAGATTACAGGAATTACATAAAGCACATAAGCATTTGGTACCAGAATTTGATGCAAGCACTTGGGTCTACATCCTGCTATCCCCATGAATTATCTACTAGCCACCCCTTCCCATCACCTCTGCACAAAAATGCACAGAGGCACACATAGTATGACTCTAACATTTATTATTATTTCAGCTGCAGTTCATCTCATAGGACTTGCCTGCTAGACACATTACCTTTGTGTCAAGGGCTAAGACATTTTAAGTTTTGTTTTTCTTTTAATAGCATCTGCTAAGTTCCACCTTTACATGTGCACATGTTGAACCACTGTGGAAACCACGATGGTAAGGTTTGCCTCCAGTTTTCAAGTCTGTGTATACACAACTGTGCCTAGTAAAACTGGAGCTATTTTGCTCACTAGAAAGATTTATGCCGATGTGGGGCCATTTGTCTATCTGCCATTCCCTTCCAAGCTCTGAAAAGACATACTGGGAAGTTTCTTACCAGCTTTCCCACATCTGCAATCACATTAACTCAACAGCTATATTTTATTCCAGATGCTCCTGAGAAATTCATCCGGCTGTGAAGTGCGCAGTGATGAATATCGAACAGAGTTTACCACCGCTTTGCAGCGCATTGACTTATTCATGGGCCAATTCAACCAAGTGCTCTTAACATCTATATCCACCTTCATTAAAGGAAACCTCACCATTGCTAATCTTGGGACGTCAGAGGGTCGCTTCATGCAGGTAAGAGCTTTCTGAGAGCGTCTCTGTTTTATCTGGTGTTACGCAATTAATTTGCTTTTGTTTTTGTAGTAAGGTATTCACAAATACTGTGAAGTGCAGTTCATAGGAGAAGTTCCTGAAAGAGGCCAAAAGCCAGAGATGCCTGGTCCACTTCTGATGAACTGTACGGCCTACTTTTGTTTTAAGTTTTTGAAGCTTTCACTCTGAATGTGGTTGCTTTAATTTTCATGTCAGTAATGGTTTGGGTTTTTTTTTTTCCATTCATAATTTCTATCACATGATTGGAAAGTAAAAATGAAACAATTAAAGCACTTCCAGGCGATGTTTTCCTATTCCAAGGGAAACCACGGATCAAAGGAGAGCTATTGTGTGAACCCTGCCTCTCCATGAGAAGAAACATTCACATCATTGAGAAGTATTGGCAGGAGTTAGGAAGACACACTATCATCAGAATCCCATTGTAACTGAGGCTTGCCTGATTCTGCAGAATGTTGGGATCAGATACAAAGAAGTTAAAAGACTTTTTTTAAAGTGGGTTTTATTAAGAAATTCTTTTAATGGCTAGCAACACTATTTCCATACAATGAAAGTTCACATTTCAGACTTGATTGAAGTCACCATGTTTCCTAGCTGCAAGAATCATAGCACTCCCCAGAAATTAAAATGCTCTAGTGTTGGATTTATTTTACTGCTTTAATAGCTATTGGCACTTTCAACATGTGTTCATGAATGCAGAATGACAATGACTTCTTTGGAAATGCTGAAGTTCTATGAGCACTAGAAATTTCTTGTAAAGCAAGGTACTTACTTCATAATTGCCTAATAGAGTTAACATAGTGATCAGACAAATGACTTCTAGTAAACCGATTGAGGGCAATGAGGTCTTCCTAGGACTTGCCCATCTGCATATCCTATATCTGTATTCTAAACCAAACTTATTCTTAAAAATTACTACTGTCTTTATAACAGTCTGGATATTGGTCACTGCCACATTTTAAGGGCTATAAATCATGTTTCTCTAGTGCTAATGGACATGATGGAATTTTTTCATAGTCATATAGCATGTAAATAAAATTTTCCTAGCTCGAAACCAACAGTATAGAACCTGTACTCTAAATGTTCCCACACCATCTCCCCTCCTGTGGCCTCTCCTTCCTTCTTTTCTTCCCTGTCTCCCACTCCATTGTGCTTATATAACCACCTCACCTATCTTGGCTATTTAACTCTATCCTTAACTTCTAAAAATCTGAAGGAGGGAAGTCCAAGCTCCCACATAGACATGCATCCTAACAACACTTGAATATGGTTGTATTTATTACCCTTATAAAATGGGTATTATTTTGCATTTATATGTGTTTTTAATTTATGTTGATGGTATTCTACACAATTACAAAGAATTTGAAGGTGCATGAGAAAACCTGTCATCCATTGAAATCCTTAAGTGTTCATAATGTGTCTTCGCCTCCCTTTATCTTAACTTCTGTTTTTCTTTTTTTCTAACTTGTTAATTATCTCACCAATCCAGGTTCATATTAATAAGCTTTCTGTGGCCACATTAGGTATGGCAGTTTTTTCTTTTTCTTTTTTTTTTTTATTAATTTTTTTTATTTTTGAGCAACCTTACAAGATTTTAACAAAATAATATAAAATGTGTATAAAATGTGTATATATTCTGGATATTGCAATTATCCCCAGGAGTGCCCCCCCAATTACCCTCCCTTATCCCTCCCTTCCCCTTACCATTATAACTCTAAAAAAAGTATTAGATTGTAAAGCATTACATCTTATCTGGATTTAACTCATGTTTCTAGACCAACTTTCTCATTGTCCAGGGTCTAGACCCCACCTCCACAGATGAGTGGAGACAATCGACTCTTAGATCTCTGGGTTAAGCTGATTTTACTCATCATGATCTCTTCCATAGCCATCCATTTACCTTCGAAGGCTGCAATATCATTGTTTCTAATTGCTGTGTAATATTCCATGGTGTAAATGTACCACAGTTTTTGGATCCATTCTTCCAGTGAGGGACATCGGGGTTGTTTCCATAGCCAAGCAATAGTAAATTGTGCTGCTATGAACATCAATATTGCTGTGTCACTGTAATGTGCTGATTCTAAGTCCCCTGGAAAGATGCCCAGGAGTGGAATAGCAGGGTCGTATGGTGGAGTCATCCCTAATTTTTTAAGGATTCTCCATACTGCTTTCCAGAGGGGCTGTACCAGTCTGCAGCTCCACCAACAGTGTGTTAGTGTGCCTATCTCTCCACAGCCCCTCCAGCATCTATTGTTGTTTATTTTCTTCATCTTTGCCATTCTGACTGGTGTAAGGTGAT
>PVKS010009972.1:0-44182 GCA_004027875.1 Aplodontia rufa
GATTGCATTAAATCTGTATAGGGCTTTGGGTAGAATGGCCATTTTGATTATATTGATTCTTCCTAACTATGAACATGGAATGTTTTTCCATCTACTCATATCTTCTGCAATTTCTTTTTTTAAATTTTGATAGTTTTTGTTGAAGAGGTTCTTAATATCCTTTGTAAGATTTATCCCCAAATAAAATACTTGGGGATAAAATACTTGGAGGAAATGGTGAATGGGACAGATTTCCTGATTTGTGGAGTATAGGAAAGTATAGGAGTATAGGAAAGCTAATGATGTATTAATATTGATCTTATAGCCAGGCACTTTGCGGAAATCACTTATAAGCTCTAGAAGTCTTCTAGTTGAGCTTATTAGGACTTCTAGGAATGGGATCATGTCATCAGCAAATAGAGACAACTTGACTTCTTCTTTTCCTATTCTAATTCCTTTGATTTCCTTCTCTTGTCTGTTCAATAACTCTTTCCTGCCATTGACTATAACTCACACCATCTTTGACTATCTGTAATTGGGAAGCTCCAATGCCTTACTACTGGCTCAGGCCACACCATCCATTCTTGCTAAAGATGTATCACCTACTATTTTGTTAAGACACATGCCATTCCTGGCATGGTCCTCTACACAACCCATAACACTAATTCCACAGTGGCTTCATTCAGGATTGCTGCTTCTAGTCTCAGTAAAAATGTGTATAGAAGTGAATGTTCATGCCTTGCATAGAACACCTTAAAGCTAGATGTTAACATCATTATCACTTGGACAATGAGATGATTTGTATTTCTCTATATAACACACATAGCAGATTGAAAAAATCATGAGATGTTTTGGATTGGGTTTTTCAGAAACAGACTCTAAGACAGGTATTTCGTACTAGAGACACTGAAGGTACTGGAGGTACCATGTACTAAGTTGCAAGAAGCAGATATGAGCATCTTTTCCCAATTCTCCATTCCATGCCATCAAGTTGGTAGTTAAAAATTTGCCAAGATGGGATCCACATCTAGGAAATTTGCAAATTCAACAAATAAGGGCTTTTTGCCTCCAAGTATTCAGTTGCTAAATATTTATCGGCACATTGCTATCTGAGACTGAGCATAACAAGGTAAATTTCTTTGACTTACTTTATGCACCATGATAATTCTTACCCCACACATCAATAAATCAAAACAAATTTTCTTTAAAACATTAAGTACACCTTTTTCAAATTATATTCAGAGACTCAGAAATGACCACTGGTTCATGGTCCTGAGTGGACACACTCTCTGACACACCTGGACCAGCGCTCCTTCACTTACTATGTGATCCATGTGTGTCTTAATAATAACCAGGGAATCATGATAACCCTTTGGTTCAACTGATATCAGTGTGTCAGCTGGGACCCTATGCCCAAAAGTCCTCTAAATACCTGAATGTTTGACTTTCCCACATGTAAGTGTTACCCAAGTAAAGAGAGAAATGTCTACTCTAAAAATATCACCAGAAGGTTGGAGCAATGGCCCAGCAGTTATGGTGCTTGCCTGCCATGCACAAGAACCCAGGTTGAAACTCCAGCACCACATACACTACTAAGTATCAGAGCAACAAAAACCAGATGAAAAATGAAATAAAATTGGCTCTCCCTTTATCTCTCTGTCTCTCACACTGTCCCCCCATCTCTCTCTTTAAAATAAAAAAAGAGAAAAAAGAAAATATAACCAGAACAACTCCATATTAGCATCTTTGATTCACCTATTTCAGGTCCTGAGATTTGTGTGCATGACATCTGTTGAGGAATGTGATCTGAACTCTTGTCACTCACAAGGAAGCAAGAGAACAGGGATTAAGCAAAAGGAAAAATTAAACTTCAATGCAGTAAACCAGAGGCCTCAGTCAATAACACAGATATTAGGGTATAACTTTGACCAAGACAGCTCCCGCTGCCAAGGGTAATTTCCAGACAGAGCTCAACCCAAGATATTTGGTGCTGGAAGTGTTCTCAAGAAGTAGACTTAGCTATGAGTCATTTGCAGTAAGTATTCTGGCACCTTAGGGAAAGTTATGAAGTTGGAGTGGCATCAGATCATAGTGTTCACTATACTAGGTCAGGTTAAAATAAGACCTCCTACATTATACACAGAATTATTATTTTCTACTAATATTGAAGATTTGCATTGAGTTTAACATACCAATCTCCTTCCTTCAGGCTAGAATCTCTTATCAATTCTAAGGTTCTTCCTTAAAATTTTGCACCATAACATTTGCACACACATCAAAGACTTTCCAAATATTTTTATATATTTAAGAACATTGATTAATGTCATTTGGGTTTGTTTGTTTTCTAGAAGTTTCCTCCACTACCATGTAAAATTAATTAAGAAATGCATCAAAGATAAGGAATATTTTCCAGCCTCATAAAAACTATGCCTTTGATGATTTTCTAGGGCTTCCTGTTATAATTATGGGCACTGGACCTGAGATAGGCACACTATCACTGCTAAACTTGAGTTATTCTGACAGTATTTTTATAGTAACATTTAGTTTACAAGATAGATGGGATGCAGTCAGCAGAAAGAAAAAGAAATAATTCTCTCATTAGAATAACCAGGCAGTTAAGGGAAGACCTTGACATATGGATAATGTTATTAGAAGTTTCAGAGGCACAGTTACATAGCAGTTGCAATTAGCATCTAACAAGGAACTAAATTTGTTTATATATGCTTTGGGGAGAAGAAAGATTATGCAGGATATTTTTAAGGCACCAATTGTGCTGGGAATTGATGAAATATTGAGTGATGTCCTGAAAAAAACAATTTTCGGGAACTGAAACTCAGGTTTATATAACTGGCCATGCTGAGATTGGAGTGAACTAACAGATTTCAGGGTGATTTTCTATCTAAACAAGCTTGGAGTACTTGAAGCAATTAACAAGACCTTATTCAAGATTAGAGGGAAATATTGCAATGTGTATTATGTTCCTTTGGGAACCCTTAAAAATCATCTCTCTGATTATCAAGTGATGAAGCCATAATCACAATGCTGGCTTCATAGACTTTCTGCTTCAGAGGTTTCCATACCCAATATTCTCATTAATTATATTCCTTTCAGAGATATGCATCAAAAACTGGGCTTTTATACATAGTGGTAAGATATGATGTCATAATGTAAAAATACTGATCCATTGCTTCATAACAGAGGTGACATTCCCCTACTGAATGTTTAAAGTAAAGTTAGGATTTTCTCTTGAAACCAGTTGATCAAAAGTAAGGTAATATGGGCACAGTGACGTATGCTGGTAATCCCAGCAATTCAGGAGGCTAAGCTGTAGGACTGCAAGTTTGAACCCAGCTTCAGCAACTTAGCAAGACCCTAAGCAACTGAGTGAAATCCTGTCTCAAAGTAAAAAATAAAATGGGCTGGGGATGTAGCTCAGAGGTAAAGAACCACTGGGTTCAATATCCAGTACAAAAAATAAAAAAACAAGAAAAAACCAAGGTGATAATTCTTTTTTCCCTCATTTTTTATTTTATTTTTATTGGTGTATTATAGTTGTATATAATGATGGGATTTATTGTCACATATTCATAGATGCACACCATACAGCAATGTAATTTGGCCAATATCTATACCCCCCTCAAGAATCCCCCCCTCCTGTTCCCTGATCCCTTCCCTCTCTTTCTGGGTTATATATCTTTTCTAATATACCTAAGTATAGTGACATAATTCTTATACTTGTGAAGAACTTACATTTTATAGAATATATAAAACATAATAGTATATACAATGATATATTTATAAAAGCTTGGAGTGTACCTTGATTTAACTCAGTCCTAGCATTTCCCCTTCTCCTCCCTTCCTCCTGCCCCTTGTTCTTTTTAGATACATTTGACAATAGGATTAAACATTTACATTTTTGTAAAAGCATGCAATATAGCTTATTTTGATTTAATCCCAGTATACTCCTACCACCTCTCTTTGCTCTTCCCTCTACTGGTCTTTATGTTGTTTACTAATGGCTTTTTTTTTTTTTTTGCTTTTTTTAGTGACTTATTTTATTATATATTGATGAGATTGGCTACAATATGTTCTTATGTGGACATGAGCAAGTGAAGTCTCATTCCTTCCATTTACTTTCCCAATTTCATTCCTCCTTCCACCATTTCCTTCCCCTTTGCCTATTCCTCCATTTTTTTTCCTGATTTTGAGTTAGCTTCCACATATCAGAGAGAACATTTGGCCTTTTTTTTTTCAGACTGACTTATTTCACTTAGCATGATATCTCCAGTTTCATCCATTTGCCAGCAAATGGCATAATATCATTCATTCTTGTGGCTGAGTAATACTCTGTTGTGTGTATATACCACAATTTCTTTATCTATTCATCAGTTGAAGGGAATCTTTGTTGGTTCCATAGCTTAGCTACTGTGAATTGTGCTGCTATATACACTGATGTGGCTACATCACTGTAGTACGCTGATTTTAGGTCCTACGGATGGATATACACCGAGGAGTGGGATAGCGGGTCAGTAGGTGGATCCATTCCTAGTTTTTTGAGGAAACTCCAAACTGCTTTCCAAAATGGTTGTACCAGTTTGCAATCCTCCCACCAACAATATACAAGTGTACGCATTTCCCCACATCCCTGCCAACATTTGTTGTTCATATTCTTGATTATTGCCATTCCAACTGACATGAGGTGAAATCTAGTGTAGTTTTAACTTGCATTTCTCTATTTGGTAGGGTTATTGTGGGAATCAATCTAACAAAAGAGGTGAAGGACCTCTATAATGAAAACTAGAGAGCACTAAAGAAAGAAATTGAAGAAGACCTTAGAAGATGGAAAGACCTCCCATGTTCTTGGATAAGGAGAATTAATATTTTCAAAATGGCCATATTATGTAAAGTGCTATTCAGATTCAATGCAATACCCTTCAAAATTCAAATAACCTTCTTCATAGAATTAGAAAAAGCAGTCATGAAATTCATTTGGAAAAATAAGAGACCAAGAATAGTCAAAGCAATATTTAGCAAGAAAAGCGAAGCAGGAGGCATCACAATACCAGACTTCAAGTTATAGAACAGAGCTGCAGTCATAAAAACATCAAGGTACTGGTACCAAAACATACATGAAGATCAATGATCAATAAAGTAGAATAGAAGACACAGAGACAAACTGACATAAATACAGTTACCTCATACTCAACAAAGGAGCCAAAAACTTAAGTTGGAGAAAAGACAGTCTCTTTGGCAAATGGTATTGGGACAACTGGAAATCCATATATAGTAGAATGAAACTCAATCACTATCTCTCATCCTGCACAAAACTCAAATCAAAGTGGATCAAAGACCTAAGAATCAGACCAGAAATCCTGCACCCACTAGAAGAAAAGGTAGGACCAACACCCCAACACATAATCTCCAGAATTGACTTGCTAAACAAGACCCCCAAAAGCTGAAGAAGAAAAAGCAAAAATCAATAAATGGGATGTCATAAAGTTTAAAAACCATCCTTACTGTGAAGGAAATAATTCAGAGCATGAAGAGAGAACCGACAGAATGGGAAAATATCATTGCCTTCTGCACCTCAGACAGGATATACAAAAACTTAAAAAACTTAACACAAAAAAAAACTAATCAATAAATGGGCAAAAGAGCTAAACAGACACTTCTTAAATGAAGAAATACAGATGGTCAATAAATATATGAAAAAATGCTCAAGGTGATAATTCTTAAGAAGGTCCTTTGTAGAACCACAGAGATAAGGACTAAATGTGTTACATAGAATCTGTCTCTGCTACAGACAGCTGCTGGCATTTGCAGTATTAGTGTATATACATTAATATTTTGTCATATTTAGAACAACATTGAAGAGATCTTGTGTATTATAAATAACAGGAGGTTGTATATTAATTTTTACTCACTAAGCTTCAAATTAGTTGGAAAAAATAAGAATTCAAGATGAATTAGATAGATATGCAATGATATTATAGTATTGAGAATAACCCAGGACACTCTTTCTATTTCCCATCCTCTTTCATTAATGTTACTCTCTGAATAAAGCACACTACATTTGATTTTCCCTTTGCATACTGGTTCTAAACAACAAAAAAGTAAATATAGCTACAGCTTCAACTCGAATTACTGTATAATATGCCCCTGTGTTAGTAAGCTTTTTATCACTGTGACCAAAATACCTCACAAGAAGGGCATGGTGGCACAAGCCTGTAATCCCAGTGACTCAGGAGCCTGAGATAGGAATATCACAAGTTCAAGGCCAGCCTGGACAACTTTAGCAAGACTCTGTCTCAAAATTTTAAAAATTAAAATGGCTTAGGATGTATCTCAATGCCAAAGTGCCCCTGGGTCCAACCCCCATTACTGTAAAAAGAAAAAAAAAATCTCAGAAACAAAATACTGGACAAGAACAGCTTAGAGAAGGTAAAGTTTATTTTGGATTCAAGTTTCAGAGGCTCATTCCATGGTCAACTAGGTGTGTTGCTCTGGGCCTCACCATGGCAAATGTGATGGCAGAAGAAAGTTGCTTCTCTCATGGCAGCCAGGAAGGAAAGAGAGACAGATAGACCAGAGACAAGATATTATCCCCAAGGCCATGCCCCCAGTGACGTACTTCCTCCAGTCATACCCCATCTGCCTACAGTTACCATCCAATAGACCATTCAAATTATTATTCCATCAGATGGTTTAATCCACTGAAGAGGTTACAGCTCTCGTAATCCAGTCTTGTCACCTCTGAACATTGCTGCATTGCCTACAAATGAGCTTTGGGGGACATACTTAGAGCCAAACCTCCAAAATGTAACACCCCTTTACAGCTCCACATCTCTCTCTTCTCTGCCCTCAACCAGGCCCTGCTGTAGGAACTTTAAGCCCACAGGCATGTGGATGCAAAACACTAGGCAGAAAGTCACCTTACAGTGTTTTGTATTAAGGTGGTAGAGAGGTTCTATTAAGAGGTAAATTCCCCTGGCCATATCTCGGAAGACTTTTACATAGAAAATTAAAAAGTGCTTTATACATGGAAAACAGGGAGGGGAAAAAGGAAAACATGAACTTAAATTGAATTTCATATATATATGATTTTTTCAGGATGAATCCAACTACTGTGTATTACTATAAAGTTGTAATTTAAAATATTAAATAAAATTTAGAAAAATAAATGAACTATGCAGGCATGAAAAGTCACGGAAGAATCTTCTGTTTTTTGGCTTTGCCTCATTTTTATTATTATCCATTCAACATAGTCTCACATATTGGAGGGAATCATTGTTACATGTTCATGCATACATGGATATTGACAAAGTAAGTTAAGGCTGATCCTAGTCCAGGATCTCCCCACTTCGACCACTACCTGCTCTCAAGTCTCTTCTGCTTTATCCCCATATTATAGATAGAAATAAGCATATACATGTGGAAGAATCTTAGATGTATATTACTAAGTGAAAGAATCCCACTCAAGAGTCTATATATCATTCAAGTTATATGACTTTCCGGAAAAGGAAAAACTATGGAAATAGTAAAAAGATCAGTTTTGCCAAAGTTTAAGTGGGTAAGACTAATAAATAGGCAGGACACAGAGGGGTTTTAGAGCACTGAAAGTATTCCGTACAATATTATAATTGTGGATACATGTCATTATATACTTATCAAAAGCCATGGGGTGTATAATAAAGAGCAAAATTGAGGCGTCCCATTAACTCTGGACTCTGGGTGAAAAGGTTTCTGTGTCAAGATATTATTTTCCATTGCTAATACTCCAGTGTTTCAGATTTAATCCTGTATATACTAGCCTTCATATATCTCAGAGTAACATACATAGCCATATAATGTGTTGATAACCACATAATGATGCTTTATCTAAATATTTGAGATGACCCTATTGATAATAGCGATTGCCAAAGTTACACTCATTTCTCACTTTATCATCTGCCTTGTCTTTATCTCCCATGGTTCAGGCAGCTGATTGTCGCTCCCCCCTGGGTTCTGGAGCAGGGAGCAGCCGGAACGACCTCGGTGGACCTTAGCCGTTCCCCAGGGGCCAGCAGGACACTGGGAACCGGGCGCCGACAGGACAGGGCTGGGGACGGGGGAGAGGAGTCGCTCCCCGCAGCGTTCCTGTGCGAGGATCAGGCAGAACGACCTAGCCAGCCTGGGCCGTCCTCGGAGGGGCCGAGTTAGGACGGGGATGGGACAAGGAGTCGCTCCCCGCTGCACTCCAGAGCAAGGAATGGGCAGAACGACCCAGCAAGCCTGGGCTGTCCTCCGAGGGGCTGAGTTAGGAAGGGTTGGGGAGCCGGGAACAAGGGGGCAAACGCTGGCGGCTGGAACACGGGACCTGCATCTTCTACCGCTGCTGATCTTTCTGACGTCTCTGCTTCTGCTGCTGCAGCGGCTTCTTCTGACTGCTGCTTCTTCTCCGACTGCTTCCGTACTCTCTTCCTTCAGGACGCGGCTGCTTGCTTTCTTGCTCTTCTCTGGCTACTGCTTCTCCTTTGGCTGCTGCTCTCTTCTTTGACTGCTTCCTTTACCTGACTAGCTGCTACTCTATTTATCCATTACAACAGCCAATAGGGTACAATGCAAACACCTTTCTCCAATTGTAACAAATGAGTGGCCAAATAGCTTAGTCATGCGGTCAGGCAATTTGCTAATTACAAGCCAGCTGGACCCCTTAGAGTTGTTTACCACCAATTCTTCTACAAGCCAGCTGAGCCTTATGTTCCCAACAGCTGATAACTTTTTTGAGTTCCCAGTAATCTGAGGGTAACAGCCAGTAACCCATAGCAATAGTCCCAGGAAGGGTGATGTTCAATCCCATAAAGATTCTAAGACTCCTCTGGATGGGAGGTGGAGAATAGTGCATCAACATTCAATGCTGTGCTGATGAGTTTATAGCACTTATGGAAGCACAGTTCCAAAAAACCTACTTCTGCACTGAGACAAACTAAGGAGGAGATGGAAAACTCTTCTACCTCCTCTCTACACAGGTTTCCAGTCTGGTGATGTCTTATTTTCTTTTCTTCAATCCCTTGACTGTCCATTTCTGTCTAAATTCAGCTCAGAATCCTATTCTCATTACGAATGACACTGTTTTACCAGTATATTCAAAACTTTCTTAAAGGGATAGATTATTCTACCACAATTGGCTGATAAACCATAATGTGCATCACCTAGTTGTTGATTTTCTTTGGAACTAAGTCCAAAGTTCTCAGTAATGCTGGAGATAATAGCACAAATTTGCTAATTAGTGCCAGACTAAGATCATGCTCTTAAAACTCAGAATTTCTCTCTCTAAAGTCTATCAGTCCTTCAACTCTCTGATCTGTTGCAGGCCCTTTAGGCACTCTGTCCCAATACATTTCAACTTCACAAAGCTTGATCCACCCACGTGTTCAAGCCTCAAGTGCTGTTACCCTCCTTGGCTCATTTCCCCCCTTACACACCAGATTCATTCATTTCTCACTTAGGGTATTTTAATAGTCACACACCATCATTCCTGCTCAAATATTGTGTTTCTCCAATCTGTTTTGTATCCTATGAGCAAAATGATCATTTGAAAAGTCTTTAAAGGATCACATTGAATAGACCCCTAGTGCTATAAAATCTAAATGCTCCTCATAGTCCCTTTTTCTATATTTCTAGTTTCATGTTTTCCTGTTGACATACTCCCTAGCCCAGATCCTTGGTTCCAGAAATACTGGTCCTCAGACGACACTTGTACCCAACCTCTGTTTCCAGGGCTTCACACAACACTTTTCTCTGTATCTTAAAATTTTCCAGCCTGTCACTACTCCTTGTTCTCTCATATCTTCATCCACCTGTTTAATTGTTTAATTCTTCATCATTCCTTTCTTCCTCTGAGAAGTGTTGAGTGTGGCTGAAATGCCCCATTACACATGTTCTGATATCAAAACACTGCATGCTTTCCTTTCCCTCACCACCACACCATCATCCAATATAATAGGTTGTCTGCTCTTCATACCTCACAAATTTATACCAAATTATTCTGTACAACAGTCCTCATGTTCCACTTGTGATCGTCTCAGTCTTATCTGTCTCTTGTTCTGTGATGTCTTTATACAGGTACCATCTGACAGTGTCTCTCTTTCCATCCCTATATCTCTGCTCTCCTGACCCAGGACTTCCTTGCTTATGATGCCCAGGACCCAGTTCAACACCCATCCCCATCCTGCATACTCCAGATGTTCAGAGAACTCAGCTCACCAGAGGGAGACATGAGCAGATCATAATCATCCTCCTTTCAAGGGATGGTTCTAAGATGCAAATTACTCAACTGGTTATCAGTTAAGTCCCACAAACTTAGTCATCAGTTGCACTTTGCAATGGCCCTGCTCAATAAAGAAAACCCTCAGAGTAGGTCTCTATCTACTCCCACTTTATCATTCCTGCTATCCCCCACTCTTACTGCCTAGATAAAAATCAAAACGTGCTCTGCTTTCTCAAGCCAAGCCACATCGTATGTCTTCCCCCAACTGCCAACTTTCTGCTATCGTATCTTGCTTGGATTTACTGCACTGTCTCCTAATTGTCTTCCTCATTTTATTTAAAATTCCATTCACCTTTTAAAAGAATAATCTCTCTCTCTCTCTCTCTTTCTCTCTCTCTCTCTCTCTTTCTCAAGAGTGAGAGGGAAAGTGCGAGAGAGAATCAATTTTTATTTTAGTTTTTCATCTAGTTTTCATTGCTCCAAAGCTCAGTTGAGTATGTGGTATTGGAGTGCAAACCCCGGTCCTTGCACATTCCAGGCAAGCACAGTAACCACTGAGCAACCGCTCCAGCTTCTAGCCTTTCAAAATTATAAATTACTCCACTTGCATGCTTAAAAACCATGAAGAAATTTATCATCTCTCTTAGAATAAAATACAAATTTTTTATGATGGCTTTTATAGATCTAACAGAATTGATTTTACCCAACCCTTGAATATTATCCCATATATCACATGTATAGGTATGAAATAAGAATCTAATTTTATTTTATTTTATCTTATATTACATGTAAAATCAGTTATTCTATCAGTACTTAGAAGAAAAATAATGCATTCCTTTCCCAATTGATTTAAAATTCTAACTGTTGCATATACTATTTGAGGTTTTTCAGTTTAAGATGCTATGTTTGGGAAAGAATTAGCTGACAATCTGGTGACAAGACATCATCAGTGCTCACAGTATATGGCCTGCCTTTCTTTCCAGGCAAGTGAAACGTAGCACTTTTAAGCCTCTTAAAATTAGTTGAAGCTAATTAACCAGTTCTAGCCAATGATCGGTGAGAAGTGACATAAGTCAGTTCTGGCCTGACGTAGGGATAAAATGGGTGCAAGCACTCCATGACCTTTCTTCTCTTGCTGCAGAAAACACGAAGTCTTCATAATGAGGTCTAAAACAAAGAGATTAGAGCAGTCTCAACCAAGTCAGAGGCACTGCATAGAGAATAGTTAACTTGAAGAGTTACATACAACAAATTGAGCAAAAACGAAAGCACATTTTTTCATCTACAGAATAACTCCATCTATTTAGGCTAATATAGACTTAAATTATGTATATATAATTTAGAATCTGAATAATCTTTCAACATTATTTCCCTCTATATTTTGAGGCTGCAATCTCATTATATTTTGATTTCTATTATTACTGATTAGTTGTATACTGCCAAATTTATCCTTATAAAAATCTTTATTGTTCTAAAACCCTTTGTAATAACTTTGTCTTTCAAATCATGATGTTTTACCATAATTCTATGAATTTTTTCTGTGTGAGATTTTGTTTTATTTTTTCTTCTTAAGACTGAATGTACTCCTTCAATTTAAGAGTTCATCCTTTTCTTCAACTTTAAAAAATTCTTGACAGTAATTAAAATTTTGCCTACTGAATATATATTAGCTCTCATTTTGGCTTCCATATTCCTTAACTAATATTTTCATGTGTCCCATCCCTTTATCTCTCAGGGGCAGATTATAAGTGATTTCCTCATATTTACTATCCATTTCACAAATTCTTTTTCGGCTATGTTTAGTTTATTGTTCAATCTTTACATTCAGAGTTTTTTATATAAATAGGCTTATTTGGGTCCTTTTCTAATTTTCTAATCCTTTTTATACATTTTTATTCCTATCTTATGACTTTTATTCTTTCTCTTATTTCTTGGAACAGTTCTTAAAAAATTATAAATTTTCTTTCACATTATTTTGTTTTTTCCAGTACAAAGCATCCCTTCACACTGGCTTTCCTACAGTGGATCATTCCATGTGAGTTGATCAATTTTAATGTGAGTTCACCATTATCCCATCATTCTGTGTTGTTTTGGGGGAAGTCAAATATGCTGTGGAGAGGGGAGAGGGAAGTGGGAGAGGGTAAGAGAGAGTGGGAGGGAGGGAGAGGGAGGGAGAAAGAGGAGTGGGAGAGAAGGAGAGGGAAAGAGAGAGAGGAAGAGGGAGAGAGGGAGGGAGAAAGAGAAGGAGGGGGAGAGAAGGAGAGGGAAAGACAGAGAGGGAGAGAGGGAGGGAGAGAGAGGTAGGGAGGGAGGGAGGCATGGACAGATACAGGGTCCCTTCATAGTAGCTACCTACCCAGCAGGGCACGTCCCAGGCCCTTTCACTGGCTCTTAATTTCTTTGCCACATGCATCCTTCTGGCACAATTCTGAAATTTTCATTTGTTCCAAGGATATTTTCCCTCTTGGATAAGCAAACAGAAGGTAAACTTTTTTTCTGCTTTCCAGACGCTGCACTGTACTTTCTGGTGTTCTTTTCTTGCTGGCTTTAGGCAAGATGCCTAGTGTTGTTTCCTGCACTTGAAGTCTATGAATGAAAATTTCTCTTTTGTGTCTATCTAAAACACAGAACCAAACTATGAACATCTCAATGTGTTTTTAATAATCCCTTGGTAGCAGCCCCTGCTCACAGCTGTAATATTGCTCATTTTCTTCATTTTTGCCTCTTGGTGATTTATTTCTCTTGGTTTCAGAGAAATGCTATGTTTGCAGTTATTCTTTGACGTTTTAAATACTTGTATTGTCTTAGTAAACTTTCCATTATCGTGTTTAGGTTTTACCCCTTTAGTGGGCTATTATAATAATCCCATTGGAGGAAAGAGTATTGAAATAGAATGGTAACGGTGACCAAGAAAATCTCAGATTTAAAAGATGTTTAGGTGGTTTTTTTTATTTTTATTACTTTTTTAAAGAGAAAAGGAAAATGGGAGAGAGAGAGAAATAGAGAATCAATTTTTTTTTAAATTTCTCATCTGGTTTTTGTGTATGTGGTGCTGGGCTTCAAATCTGGGTCCTCATGCATGCCAGGCAAGCACGATACCACTGAGGCACCACTCCAGGCCTTAAGAGATATTTTTAAATTATGATTGAGAGAACTTGATGGGGAGAGGTGAGAGGTGCTGATAACAGAATGGCATACATGTTTCTGACTTGATGGTGGATGGTGGTGTCATTGATTAAGAAAACAAAAGCAATGAGTGAGCAGATATGAAGGGAGAGTAGGAAGAAAAGATTAGTTTTACAATAAATTTACAAAAATCTCTTCTTATTCTTATATTTTCCATTTGACGAATAATTTTATTGCTTTTGGAAAACCAACAAGGTAAATGTATGTTGAGAGCAGATAAGACAAATACAGGGAATTGGGCCACCCCTACCCTCAACAAAAGACAGAATCCTGTACTTTATACATTTTAACTTTATACATTTTAACTCCTTTTCCAAAAAGTGTAACGGAAATGTCTAAAGAACTTCATTATTATAGCAACTTAATTTGACCTACCAATCCCAGAGAAGTAATTACAGAAATGAAATCTGTTGTTTTTCTCCTAAAGAGTTAACAATAGGGGCTGGAGCGGTGGCTTAGCAGTTACGGCGCTTGCCTGACATGCACAAGTACTCGAGTTCAAACCCCAGCACCACGTACACAATGAAGTCTCAGAGCAACGAAAGCCACATGAAAAACTAAATAAAAAATGATTCTGTCTCTCTCTCTCTCTCTCTCTCTCTCACTGACCCCTCTTTCTTAAAAAAAAAAAGTTAATGATAAAAAATGCAGAAAAACCTCTTCTTATGAATCAATTTATTGCTTTACTGAAGGAAGATACTTGGTAGTAAGATTCTTCTTCATGGGAACAGATGAAGCATAACTGAAAAGTAACACAGTGAATAGGGATGAAGGGCTAATAAGAAAGCCAGGGCTTTCAACAGGATATTAGAATCTCCTTTCCCAGAAGGTGACCTGATGAGATCAGCACGTCCAAAGCAGCTCTTTTTTATTATTTTTATTTTTTTATTAAGGAGTTGATTTGTTGTGCAATCATAAATGCATATAAAGTAACAATATGATGTACATTTAATTCTAAACCAGAGTTACCCCTCACATCATCCACACCCCAATCTCTTGACTTGACACATAGTCTTAAGATATAAATGTCCAGGTATATAAATATATATGTGATAAATAATATATATGTGATAAATATATATATACACACACACACACTTGAGTCTCTGGATTTGGCTAATTTCACTCAGCATGATTTCCTCCATTGCCATTTATTTACCTTCAAAGGTCATAAAATCATTGTTTCTAATAGCTGAGTAGTACGTCATTGTATTAAGATGATATTTAGAACCCCCTATTTCAAGTTGGAGCGGTAGCTCAGTGGTCAGAGCACTTGGCTGCCATGCGCAAGGATTCAGGTTCAAACCCCAGCACCACACACACAGCTAAGTATCGGAGAAACAAAGGCCAGATGAAACTAACTAACTAAGTAAACAAATAAATAAAATTGATTCTCTCTTTCCTCTCTCTCTCTCTCTCATTACAAAAAATAAAAAGAACTCTCTGTTTCTATATCTGACCCACCACAACTATTACAGCCTTCAGTAATTAAAAAAAAGAAAATTTATTTTTCTGTGTTCACATCCTTCAGAACAAAATGTCCAGTTGCTTGAAATATTCTAAATAGATTCGGCAGTGGAAAAACATTTCCTTCTCAGAAGTGCTCCAGCATCGTCATGCTGGAGTCATCAGCACAGTCATTAGCATCTTAATTTAGCTGTGGGTACTGTGTGCGTGAAGTAGATGGAGTGCATTTTTCAATGTTTTTGCAGGATGGTCTGGCTGAGATAGAGTGCTGAAAGATAGCCCGAAGCACTTCTAGTCCAGCACTGTGTGCATAACCCCAATGGGAGAGGAACAATTTCATTGCTAGATAAACATGCATGAGAGACTAATACACTTTTATCAAAGCAAATGCGCCACCTGACTGACAGCATGACTAACGTGTAGGCTACATTCTCCTTTGCCTTTGCCTGCTAAAATGAGCTCACATGGAGGCACTCTCTATCAGTCATCCTGGGGAAGCCACAATGATATTTAGGCATTTCAAGCTTCAGAGTTGGCTTCTTTCTATGGATAGTACAAAAAGCTGCACCAAATATGAACCAAAAGCTAGGCACAGCGGTGCATGCCTGTAATTCCAGCTATGTAGGAGAATCACAAGTTTAAGAAAACCCTGGCAACTTAATGAGATCCTGTCTCAAAATATAAAGAGGGCTGAGGATACAATTTAATGGTAAAGTACCCCTGAGTTCAATCCCTACTACTGAAAAAAACAAAATTTGCCAATAGAAACAAAATCAAATTGATCATAGGAAGAAGATCCTTTTTTGAATTGCCCTTCCTCCCCTTATACACACACACACAAATCCATGAATGCATGAATCTTATCAGCATCTCAGCTCTGATGAAGACAAGAGAAGACAGAGGAAAGGTAATGATGAATAATTTCTCCAACATAGATTCTTTTTTTTTTTAGAATGTGAGAGCTTGGAAAAGATAAGAATGTCTTAATGAATTAGTTAATTAGTTCTACAAACATGTATTGATGCCTGACTACTAATGAGGCTTTTGTATCCCCAGGTGAACAACACTGCAGATTGCATCCCAGTTGAGCTTAGGTATGGATGGCCAGTCATTGAAAAAATATATTAAACTAAGTCTTTGGTGTGTTTAGCATCTTTTTATTTCATACTTCTTCTTATTTCCTTTTTTTTCCCTCTTTTCTCCATTCATTCATCTACCTTCGAAGTCTCTTCTCAGAAAAAAGAAAAGGAATGACAACATTCGATGACCTGTTTACAAGGCCTATTTAAAAAAATAAGACAAAAAGAATGTTTTTATAGCAATAAAATCTATAAACTCAAAAATCCTACAGTTATTTACATTAATGGAAACCTTAAAACAAGAATAGCTAATATCAAAAACATTCTTAATACATCTTTTAAAATTCCCTACTTGTTTCTTTCTAATCCATTTCATGGGTAGCTGAGAAAGTAAATGTAAGAAAATGCAACTCTAATTATTTCATCTCTCCCATGAAAACCTTTCCATAGCTTTTTAATGATCTTAGAATAAAAATCAAATCCTTAAAGTAGCCTTCCCTGCTTTGCCTGACCTCCCGTGCCATCTAGTGCTCCTCTCCTGTTAGCTCAGTAAGCATCCACCAACTTGGTCTTCTTTTAAGTATTAGAGAACGATCTCTCTGCATCAAGAGGTTCTCCATTTCCTTTGCCTGCAATAGCTCACTCTGCCCTCTACTACCCCAACTCTCAAGCCACCCCTACTCTCTCTCTCTCTCTCTCTTCCTCTCATCATTATCATCATCATCTGCACAATTCTTCTGTCAGTTCTCCGTCCATAAAAACCTAATCTAAAAAAAAAAAACAAATAACTATGGGTAAAGAGCAGAAAGATCAGCAGAGTAGAAGGAAGAGAGCAAGATGTAGGGAGAGGGGAGGATAAAAAGAGGCATTGGAGACTGATAGAATATGCTTTTATAATTATGTCGAAGTGGATTCTACTGCCATATATAAACTAAAATGAACCAACAAAAAATAAATAAAAAATTTTAAAAACCAGTTGCTTGAAGAAATGAGAACTCTCCCTTCATTCTCATTCCCCCCTTTCTCTCACCCTCCTCCCTGCTCTCTCTCGATACCATCATTTTCCCTATGAGGCTTTTAACATATGGTTATCATACTTGTTTGTCTAATTACTTTCTATTTTTTCCCCTCTGCACCATAGCCTCCATGGTGGTATGGACCACGTTTGTTGTGTTTGATACTATATGCTTAGCATCCATTTTGGTATGTAGTAGGTATTCTAGAAGTATTTACTGAATAAATTAATTGCTAAAATATTAAAATCAATAAAATGAGGATACAAACATGTGATTGTTAAGTCAACATAATGTCTAAAATTAGGCCAATTAGTTCTGAGTTCCCTGGAAAACAGTATGTAAAGAGAGAGTTGATCAATTATGATCGCTACATGAGGGAAATCAGATCATTTCCTTGGGACAACAAAACCTTTCCTATCAAAAAACATAGGAAGGTTTCTGTTATGGTTTGGATGAAAGGTGACTGCCAAAAGCTCATATGAAATAATCTAGGAGGGCTGAGGTGAAATGATTGGGTTATGAGAGCCTTAACTTGATCAGTGAGTTAATCCCCTGATGGAGTTTAACTAGTAACCATAGGTAGGGTGTGGCTGGAGGAGGTAGGTCGTTTGGGGCATGCCCTGGGGGTTATATATTTTGTATATGTTAAGTGGAGTCTCTCTGCTTCCTGGAGCCATGCCTTGACCCCTACTTCCCTCTGCCACACTCTTCTACCATGATGTTTAGCCTCACCTTGAGCCCTAAAGAAGGGAGCTGGCTGCCTACGGACTAAGACCTCTGAAACCACAAGCTCCCCACAAAAAATTTTCCTCCTAATATTGTTGTTGTTGGAAGTTGGCTAAAAAAGTTTCCTTGAATATATTATTTCCCTTCACAGTAATGAACACAGTTTATAATCATATGTGTGTGATCATTGATATCCTACATTAGACACCAAGCTTCTCAAAGGCACAGATTTGTCTGTTTTGCTCACCCTAATATCTCAGGACATAACACAACACCTTAAATTCCAAGAAGCACAGCAAACATCCCCTTCTTTATTAACCCAATTATTCTTCCATTCAATAAATAATTGTTGAACAATTGATATCTGTGCAGGACAGTCCAAGATACCAATGATACATCATGACTAATGGATGGGAATAACATAACTTGCCACTATATAGCAAAGATAGTCACAAATTCTATGACTGCTTTGGTGTTTTACTGTTGCTGTTACTGTTTTGTCATTGGGTAAAGTAGGTGGGAAAATCAATGAAACAAGGTTCAACCATGTACAAAGGAGCGTAACAAAAGTTTTCCATATACTTCACTGTTTAGAGGTTCAACATGTTTCAGGATAGTATTTGGTAACTACACAAGATAGGAGAATGCAATTCCTTTAATATCACTCTTCTTGGCTGGGTTCTTTGCAGAACCTGGAAATATAAGCATTTAGACCTGGCCTTGCTGATGACATCCAAGAGTACTGGAGTTCCTCTACACTCATTTTCAAAATATTCAGTAAATGGGTCTGGTTCATCAAATTTTCTTTTCTTTATAGATGTAGGCAGTGAAGATCCACACTACTTTTATATCTTCTTTCAAGTAAATTTAGATTTCCCAGAACTCTGACTATACTTAGCTATTTTAATTTAAAAGTCATTTACAGTTAGTTCCTCTACATGTTTCTACATATAGAAGAGTACCAGGGGCATCAGAAATAAAATCACTATCCTTGGTCTACAATTATTTATTCCATCTGAAGACAGCAGCTCGGTGTTATGTTAAACTCAGGCCATTCTACTTTAACTGCCAGAAGTAGGATCTACCCACCATCTGAAGAAAGAAGTTATCTGATACCCTCTCCTTCAAGGGCCTGTTTTCAAGAACAAAGCTTGGAAGAGGCACTAAAAGATGGCTCATTCATGTTTCAGCAGTTATCATCTGCACATGAACTCATTTCATACTTCCTTTTTCTCTCATAAAATCTGATTATAAACATTAGCAAAAATACTGGGGATTCTAGAGAGAAGGCCACTCTACTCACACATGAAGCTGAACCTCAGGTAAACTCAATCTTCACACAAATGTACAGCTGGATGGCTAATTTCTGCTGGATAGATACATCCATTCTACAGGAATGGTTTTGAAATCATTTAATCACTCTAAACAGCCTCTTCTTTTATCATAATATAGGGATTAAGATATTTGTCTTCTCAATTCCACAGAATTTTTTAAAGATAAAATTATATTAACTATGTAACATTTCCAGGAGTGGAGAAGATATGAGATTGAACTAAATTCTGAAGAGAAAAAGCTGCTCTTTATATCTTCCAGGCAGGTTTTGCCTCTCTTACCCTTGGTTTTCCCATGGATGTACGTGAATGTTTGACTCAAGAGTTTTTAGTAAGGTTTGAATTTTCTTCTCTGAATAATGTTTATCACCAGAAATATATTTTAAACACAGATTCCATTTGCTAGAAAACATTCATATAAAATCTCTGTAGATGAAAGTATTAGAAAGTTTTCCATGTGATTTTAGAATGAGTTTAATTTAAGCTGGAAGACATAATGTTAAGTGAAATAAGCCAGGCACAGACAGATGAATAATGCATGATATTGCTCATATATCTTTAAAAAGCTGATGTCATAGAAGTAGAATGTAGAATAGTAGATACTAGAGGTGAGGAAGGAAAGCAGATGGGAAGAGATTGGTTAATGGGTACAAACTCACAGTTGATTGGGGGAATAAGTTGTGGTGTACTATCACATAAAAGTCTGGTTATAGTTAATAGTATTACACTGTATATTTCAAAATAGCTAGAAGTGACAGTTTTGAATGTTTTTATCACCAAGAAATGACAAATGTTTGAGATGGTTGATAAACTATTATCCATCCTCATTAGATGGACACATGTATCCAAACATTCCTCTGTATCCATTAGTATGCACTAGTCTTATATGTCAATTAAAAATAAAAACTAGGGACTGGAGTGGTGGCTTAGTGGATGGAGCCCTTGCCTGGCATGCATGAGGACCTGGATTGGGACCCCAGCAGCACATACACAATTAAGTATCAGAGAAACAAAGGCCAGATGAAAAAATAAATAAAATTGATTGATTCATTTTTTTCTCTCTCTCCCTGTCTCTTTCTTTATCTCTTTAAAAAATGAAAACAAAGTAAAAACTAAAAATAGAATGAGTTTAATTTAATTTAAGCACCTATTGTTATTATCACAATGTTAAATCAATTTGAAAACCAATATAGAAATAGATAAGCAAGCTTTATTACTTTAGCAAAACAGGAAAGAATGACAAAAATGAGAAACTAAAAACAAAACACAAAATTGCATATCCTATTTACAGTGAAATAGTTCAAATGATAGAACCAAATCACTCTTACGCTCACTGAAATAGCTCAGCATCACCTAAAGATAATGGTCACAAGCTTGTTTTTTTTTTTGTTTTGTTTTGTTTTGTTTTTTGTTTGTTTGTTTGTTTTGTATTGCTTATCCCAGATTTGCCTTTTCAGGAATATTTCAGAAAGGAGGAATAATGTCAGTGATAGCTTCATCTCATGTTCTGGGAAAATAGAGCGGAAAATTACCCACCCTGGTGCATTCCATGCAGAATTGCCTAAATTATTCAAACCAACCACAGCCCCTACACTTATGTTGACTTTTGAATGATTCTGTTTGATATGAGATACTTCTCTATAGTGGAGACTCATCCCTAATCTTTGCTGCCCTTTCACTTCTCAGAATTTTCTACTCTGCAGTTCTGTTTGTAGATCATAAAATTGTCAAAGCCTTAATTGATTTCTTGACCACCATAATGGGGAGGCTTATATCATCTCACTTTCAGTAGCTTTAACTAGATAAAGGAATTAGTGCCATTCATTCATTCCATCATTCAAAAGCAATTATCAATCCTTTGTGTGCCCGAACAGTGCTAAATTCACATGATACAGAAAGAAAAATCAGAGTTCTTGCATCTGAGGATGTCATCGCCTAAGACAAATAAGGAGATGATTATTATATTCATATATGAAACAAATACAGATAGAGTGAGAGAGAGAGAGAAATAAACACAAATTATTATATAAGCACAGATACTGACTTCCTAACTCAAATTGAGAGAAAAGCAAGCCTTGATAAAGATCATATTTGAGCTGAGACTCAATTGAGGAAATTTTGTACCCTAGAGGATATTTGTCATTATTTGGAGATGTTTTTCATTGTCAAAGCTAAAGGCTTGCTCCTGGCACCTAGTGGATAGAGGAAAGGGGTATTGCCAACCATGCTAAGGTGCACAAAGAAAGAAAGAAAGAATTATATGGCCCCAAATGTTAAAAATGCCAAAGTTGAGAAATCTCCTTATAAAGGATGGAATCCAATTCAGATTTGTTTAATCCAGGAAAGGGTTTAGGGGCTAGAGTAGTTGCTCAATGGCATGTGTGGGGACCCAGGTTCAAACCCAACCACCACATACACAACTAAGTGTCAGAAAAACAAATTCAAATAAAATAATAAATAAAAGTGATTTTTTCTTTCTCTTTATCTCCTTCTGTCCCTCTTTCTTTCTTTAAAAAAAATAAAAGTGCTTAGATATCTCAATAGTCCAGAAGCATATTCATTCATTCACTGAACAAATAAATCTTGAGAGCCTGCTAGGTGTTGGGTGATGTTATAGGCACAGGACATAAAATGTGAACAAAACAGGAAAATCCCATGACTTTGTGGAACATACATCTCACTGAACAGTGATAAGCCATAAATTAGTAATACATAAGTAATGTATAATATGTTAAATAGTAAAACTTAGAAGGTACAAAGTAAAACAGTAAGAAACTAAAATCATGTTCATGTACAAGGAGAATGAGTTAATTACAGAAGAGGTTGTCATTTTGGGGAAGGTTGTCAACGAAGTTCTTATTTATCATCTGAGTGAAAGGAACAAGTAAAAATTGAGGGAGCAAATCATGTGAATATGTGTGAAGAACACTTCAGGCAGATGGCACTACACATACAAATACCCTGAAGAGAAGGGGCCATTAACAGAGTCAAGGAATGACAACAGGCCTATTGGCTGGAGTGAAAATGGGTGACAGTAGGAGTAGGAGGAGACAATATTGGTATTGGAAGGAGAGCTGGTTCTCATGGATACACAGGCAATTGAATTTTACCAAAATTAAAAGGTTTTGAGCAGAGCATAATATGATGGGAAGATTTGAGGAAAAGAATGACCTCACTGGAAATCTCTTTAACAACTTGGCAGGCTATTATGTTGAGAAGAGTTGACTGAACCTAAGATCCTATAGGAATCTGTGACAACAATCAAATCAAAAGAGGATGCTGGCTTGGACCCAGTAGTAAGATGAATGGCATAAGGGTGGCCAGAGGCTGAGTACAGTTTGAAAGTAGAGTTGACAGAATTAATTGAAGAGATGGATATGGGGTATAACAAAAAGACAGAAGTTAAGAATGGGAGCAAATAGGTCAAGGTCTTCAATCTAGTTCCTGTAGGGAAGAGAACACCTCATAGGTCAGCATATAAGGCAGGAATTTCCAGATGTTGGAGCCTTGAGCCTCTCCACTCCGCCCACTACACTCTGCCTTACCGAGTGCTACTTTCACCTTCACTTTCAATAAATCTGTGCTTTGCCTGTTACTTCTGCCTGACTTGCTCATTTAATTGTTCAGGAACTCAAGGCCCTAAACTGCAACTAGACATCTCAACTATAATAATTTGAAGATTTTAAATAAAGGACAGTCATGAATTGATGCAAATTTTTCAGAGATTCTTCTGGCTTCTTTGTGGAGATTGGTTGTGTATATGATCAACACAAAGAGGAATCTCCAATGAGAGGGTGATTGCTTAGTCAAGACAAAAAGAGATGGTAATATGGACTAGATAGTAGTGTCCAGAAAGGAAAATAAGTGGAAGGAACCAAGATGTATTCTAGAGATATCCAGCAGGACATATCATGGATTGGTTAAGGGAGATAAGTGACTGGAATTAAGATGATTAAGGGTATCAGTTCCTCTCATCAATTCATAATTTAAGATGGCCAGCTACCATTTAATCATAAAGGCCACATTCCAGACATAACTTCATCAAAGACCTTAATTATCTTTATACTCTGCTATATCACAAACTGTCAGCTGACCTATGAATGATATAAGTGGATTTTTATTGATGACATTAGCAGTTTATTTACTAAAAAGGTAGATATTAGAAATAATGTCTCATGAATATGTGGATGTAAATGAAAGTGATTCAATTGAGAACAAGCAAGAATGTTTATTTGGAATGTACTATAGCAAGGGAACCAGCCACTACCATTTGTATTTGACAGATACTCAAAGACAGGAAAATGAATGAGAAAGCTCTATAATGGAAAAAAAGGAAGGTTACAGGTGTGCCCCAATTTGAGAACTGGTGGCATGATGAAGTTACAGTTGAACCAATCAAATATAAAGCATTTTATGAAAGTGGTTTGGTTTAACAATCATTATGCTTTATATAATATCTGCTTAAAATGGTCTCCAAAATCATTTTGATAACTTACAACCTTAGACTTTTACTAAACTAAGTAATTGATATTTATGGAATAGCTATGATTTCTAAATAAGATTAAGTATTGAAATATTAATTATTATCATAAATTTAACATCACACTTTTTTATTTTTATATGGCACAGAGAGGCTACACACCTTTGAATCTGCTAATAAATGTGTTGGCTGGGGGGGGTGCCACATTGAGAAATTGTATAGTGAAGCAGATACAATAGTCCTCCCTTTCTCTGCAGTTTCCCTTTCCAGTTTTAGTACACCATAGTCAACCATGGTTCCAAATTATTAAGTGGAAAATTCCAGAGGTAATTCATCAGATCAGCTGTCACAGTATCACAGTATTTTGTTCAAGTCACTCTTATTTTTGCTTAATAACAACTCCAAAGTGTAAGAGTAGTGATGAAAAGGAGATCCCAAACATAAAACATAGCTAAACATACTAACTCTAGTACTATGTGGCAACATTGCAGGGCACGTGGAAAGCATAATATGTATAGCTTTAGTGCTGTCTCTAGTGTCAGGCAACCCCTGGGGGATCTTGGAGTATATCCCCTATGGATAAGTGTGCACCACTGCATCTAAAAAATATTAGACAATATATTTATTAGCTTTGCTAGTCTACTTCAAAGTGCTACAATAAAACAGTTTATAATTATTACTTCTTGTCTTTTCTGAAAAATAGAATTTACTAATATTTAAAAATGACAATATGTGTAAAAGAAACTACTTAATGCAATAAGGCAAAGAAAAATAACTTTGTAAGCAAAGTACACAAGAAATGTAGGATTTGGTTTCATTAAGGAAAAAGAAATCATCTTATTGTAAAACAAGATAATTGTTCCAAAAACAAAGGAACTAAGGAAGTACAGACCTGAATAAATACAGAAAGTTGTAAAGGTTTGCAGAAAAGGAATTTTATTTATAGTAGTCAAATCTAGCTAAGATTGTGTGGGTTTTTTAAAAATGACCCTCAGTATCAATGTTATACTGATGCAAAACTAGAGTTTGTTTCTTTCCATGAAAATGACAGATTGTTATTGGATTATTGATCTGCTCTTAATAAGAGTTTAGAAACAGTTTTCTTTGCTTTTAAATAATCTTCCTAGAAAATAAAGGCTGTTTCTTATCAAGAATAACTTAATATGCTTTATGTTGACTTTATCATGTCCCTTTTTTTTAATAAATCTTCTCATTTTCAAAAAAGTGAGGATTTTTTCACAATTATGTTACATCCTATAGTTACTTTTAAAGTCTTATTGTTTTATTATTCCATTAAATATGCAGCCAGTTACTGTTTCTCAATAACTCAAGCTCTGATTTAACCAAATATTTAAACCTCCTGGCAACTTTTGATATTTAGGCCTCCAAAAATCTAATACTAAGTGATATCTTTTATACCTGAAGTTGATTTTACAATTTCCCAGAGGGTCCCTAGAAAGTCACAAAAGATCTTTTACCATGAATGCATAGAGATCCAAAAGAATCCGGTTTTTCTGATATGTCAAATTGCATGGAAGTGTTATTAAAGAAGACATTCTTATGCTTTCCTAGATCATATCTGTATGGGTAAAATATTAACATAAATACTTCAGAAATTACATAAATTCCTAGAAATCTGTCAATACCCTCACTGTCCATCATATGTCACAGTGCTGCTCTGGTTGTAATCAAAGTAGTGTACAATGCTATCTGTCTTCATCTAGGATTTGTTTGGTTGGTTTTTATAATATTGTATGCCACGGAAGCAGCGAAACGTCCTTATTGACACATTGTTTTTGTAATGAGCTCATGTTAGATATTTAGCCACAGTGATTTTGTCATCCACGGGTATATTTTGTATTACTCTAAATTTTCCCTGAATGTACTTGCAATCACCAACAAGCCAGAGTGCCTTTTTTCAACAATGATCCAATAGAGAACTATGGAAAGTACTGTTAGGTACTTTGGGACACAGGCTTCTGATAGCATTTCTCAAGTAACTTCAAGATTCACTATTTATTGAATTAAGTCAAGATTTCCAGACTTCCAGAATGCTGATGGAAGCACTGACAGGTTCGTAAGATTGCTAACCTAGTATTAAGCAAAAAAATAATTTCTTAAGATTGAATAAAATAATGAAAGATGATTAGAAATTTTATTTGGAATAGTATTGATCTTTCTTATTCTATATTCTATGAACTCTTTTTCTCTTTATCTATAGTTCATTAAAATTACATAGATTATGCTTTTGTAAACATAAATGAAACCTTTATCTTTTTCTCGCTTATTTCATCCCTCCAGAATTCAGGAACCCTAAAATACTCTTATTTTCATGGCAATATAATTATTTTCATAGGTTCAATAGGAATCTGTCCTGCTTATAACAGACAATAATTAGAAACATTGACAATATAATTAAGGCTTTCCCTGGAGTCCCACATTTGAATATAACATGCATAAAACCAGATATGACCAGACAGTTTTAAGGAACTGATGCCAGCTTCTGAAATCAATGCTTGAAAAGCCCTCTTGGGAAAACTAGGAAAGTCACTTTACTTTCCATGCTCTGCTTTAGAAACTAATTGTGGACAATCTTACTGAACTCTCTCTGATGTCCACACCATCACCAAAACCATTCAAACTGCAAACACAGCAATCCTTCAATCCTTTTTCCAAAATCTAAAGAAGTCTCCAGGCTACTGTCCAGCAATCATCTTGACTGACTGTTCTGTGGACTCAAAAACTATGCTGTTCCAAACATTAATCTTTGTTTTCCATTTTATTTCCATATGAATTCTCCTTACTAAATACCTGATTGCTCATAGCATGTGTCTTCTACTACCAAGTCTCAGCAGATTATCCAGCTCATCCTTCAATAACAGAAATGTGCTGAAACAATCGCATGGACTGGCTTTCCCAACTTGCTTCTGCTTGCACTATGTTCAGTGTTCAGGGAGGCCTGACCGTCAGAACATCCTTGATGCTTGCCTCAGTTTAACTGAACTTTAGCCAGGATTCTTGCTGCCTCTGGACTCCCTAGACTCCTTTTTCTGACAGCATTTACTTTAGGAAAGTTGTAATTGTAAATTCTTGCCCTTTGAATATGCAAATGCATTTAAAAGCTTTTTTCCTGTTTTAAAACCTAGGAATGTCTTCTCAAAGACCTGGGAGCCACCACTTTGTAAAGTAATCTTGGAGGAAGACAGCATCCCTATTTCCCAGTTTCTTCAAGAGGATAGGAGCCCACCCACTAGGTGCCTTACTCCAAGTTGTAAAACTATCTACTGTCATGGAGATAGAAGAAAAATTTTTTTCCCTTTGGGTGAAACCAATTAACAAACCCAGAAGTCCTAATTCCTGCTCTTTGGTCCAACAGAATTGAGTTCAAACATAATTCTGGTATCTCCCCTAATATATAACCTTTAATAAAGTCTGCTTTGCCAGTTTAACAGTGTCTGGTTCAGGTTTTTCCTTTTGATAGTAGCTACCCTGATCTACTAGAAAGAACCTAGTTATTAAGACAGACCCAAAGGATTAAACCAACTCACAGCAATCTGAACAATCTTGGCCAAGCTACTCTTCAGCCCTCAGTCATAGATATTATCAGGGGACTTTTGTGAAGACTGAAAGCACATATGTTTGTGAAACCTATCATAATGTCCAAAGAACCTGATAGTCCAAACAATTGCTCTTCTTCCTGACTCATCTCCTGGGCCAATCACTTACCACGCTGTAAGGGGATATATTTGTTGATATGTTATATGTCATTAATATCACACACTACTTTAAATATGTGGCAAATGAGTTGCAGGCTTTTTTTTTCTAACTCTAATGAATGAATGTCAAAACCCCCCAGAAGAGAGTCCACCTCCTCTTGGTCACAGCAGGCCCACATGCAGGCACCATTTTGACACTGGGTTTGAAGAGACCCAGAGATTAGAACTGTGGAGAGTAAGCAGAAGTAACAGAAGAGCTAACATCGAAAAGCAGAGATTGACAGATTTTCACAGCCCTCCCCAAGATCAGAAGCTAGTTTAAAGCCCAGTCCTGCTTAGCACAAAGCAGTTTCTGAAGTCATTCTCCCCAGAAGCTGCTCTCCCTGACTCTTCTCTTCTAAGCCACGTAGTGCCTATGCTAATAATCTACAACCCTGTTTCATAAACCATTTTCAATAAATGCAATCTTTAGGGGGGAAGTATCATTTTCAAAAATTAACTGACTCCCTTTATTAATACTTGTTCTTTCACATTGGGAAATGAGAACAGTAAGTGCCCTTTTCATTGGTTTCATTCATCTGCTAAGTATCTAGGGGCAGCACTTGAATCAATACAAGCAATCTTTTAGAATTAAATTGCCCTGTGTTAGAGAGCCAAAGGAAATGTCTTCAAATGATGAAATGCTTTGTGTTTATCTCAGTTTCCTTCTTTGTTCAATTGTTTTGGAACAAATGCACACTTTTCCCTAATTTAAAAATCACCTATGAATGCTTGTAATCATCCTCTGACAGTATTATGTAAGGATGTGAAGGAATAAAAAAGAATATTCCCTACTTCTAAAAATAGTATTGTGGTTCTGAAAGCTGCCCCCCCCCGTCCCTTTTTGATAAATTGATTCATTTTAAGCATGTAAGAGGCATAGGCTGTTTAAATAACAACTTTGATAACATCAGACTAAGGGAGTAATTTGCCTCCTCAAAACCCAGATCATTTTTTAGTGGGGAAAGAGGGGTGTTCTCACTAGAAGGTGAGTTGTGAAACTGTTCATGCTCCACCACTCCACCAAGGTTAGTGTTTGATTTCCCCACCCATGGAGAGTCAGAAACACAAGGCTGCTCTCACTGATTGGAGCATTTTGTATTATTTAGGTAGTAAAAAGAAAAATGATTATTAGTGAAGTACGATATGGGTGTTATTACAGGGCAGCCAACTGGACAGATTTACCTAGTCTGTCCCAGTGTTAGCACTAAGGTGAACCAGGACAATTGGTCCCCTTACTTCTTCATGCTAACAATCTCCAATCAGGGAACACCTGAGGCCTACCTCTTTTTCCACTAACAGCTTTCCCTCAACCTGCTTGTCTTGGAACCCCTACCAAACACAAGTGATGGTGGATGACTCTTGAAATAGCAGGCTTTGAGTGAACTGCCTCCACTGGCTGTCATCTGGGCATCAGGTATTGGTTAACTGAAATGTCACAAGGGGAACTCCGAAGTTATCACAGAGGTTTTCACTGTAGGAAGCAGCTACCACTCTAGTGCCGGTGGAACAGAGAGAAGAGGTTAAAATTATTGTAACCTAGATAGAAGCTTGGACAGAGGACCTTTCTCCCCAATGATAACGTGCCCCACAACAGGTTCACATGAACACATTCTCACATTATAAAATTGGTAATACACATTGATAATGCAATTGATGTTCCTTGCTTAGGTCCAACTCTGTATTCGGTCATGTAATATCTCAACCACATATTAGCAGATCAACATATGGTTCAGGAACCCCCAGTATCCCAAAAACACCTTTTAAAGCTCCACAAAGTCAAAGTTAATTTCATAATGCTAAGAAATGTCATTTTTCATTTTATTGTCATGTATTCTGATGATGTAAAATCAGTCAAAAGTAAAACTGTTGGCATGAGGCACAAATCAAGACAGCAGCCATAGTAAAAATCAGTAACAGCTGTACTTTGTGTGTGTGTGGTGCTGCAGATGGAAGCCAGGCCATCACATGCCAGGCAAGTGCTCTACCACTGAGCCACGTCCCCAGCTCATAATTGTGTTCTTCCCCATATTCACAGAAAACAAGAAAAACAGCTACACTTAAAAATGTCCTTCAGCGCGTAGTAAAACTTAAATAAATTTTATTTAAATTACTTAAATTTTTAATAATTTAAATAAACACTCTTCCTTGAGTGCACTCTTAAGAATATTCTGTATGGGAAACAGGAAGTTCGTGTGGTGCTCACTGAAGTGTGATGGTCGTCTCAAGGAAAAGAACTTGCATGTTTGTGAGTGCTTGCACTTTCTTCAGGGAACACCATTTTTACTTAAAAGAGCAACTTACAGACAACGATTTTCAGACATGAGTATTTGGCAGATACTGTCTTAAAAATGAGCAAGTAAAACTGTCTCTTCCAGAAAACAACTAACAACATTTGTAGACACTGATAAAATTTGAACTTTCAAGTAAAAAAAAATATCATAATTTTGGAAAACTTGTATCTACCAGAAGGAGCTTGACAGCTAATACATAAAGATTATTCTGATCTGAATGATAGTGAGTTTAACAAATACGACTTTTTAAATATTCTGTATTCAAACATGTCAATACTTGGAAGACATGCATAACTCATCAGTAGATCAATATTTCCCAAATGTCTCATAAACAATGTAAAAGACATTCATGGGGAAAATCCCTTAAAAATGTGATGGATTTTAATGTTGCAGAGTACAAAATTTTCATTGACATGACTAAAGATTGCAGATTGCAAATAATCTTTTCTAAACTACCACTTATTAAGTTTTGTGAAATAGTAAAGGAAAACATCCACAATCATGTGAAAATACTGCCAGAGTATTCCTCTTCTCCAGCTAGATATCCATATGAAGCCAGGTTCTCCACTGTGTACTTCAACCAAAATAACATATTCAACATGTCAAAGGTACAGATATATGTGAGAAACCATATATGAAGACAAACACTGAAGAGAGAACAATGCCACTCTTTAAAGCAGTGGTGCACACCTTAATCCCAGCTCCTCAAGAAGCTGAGGCAGTAGGATCCCAAGTGCAAAGTCAGATTTGGCAATATAGGGATACCCTGTGCCAAAATAAAAAATAGAAATTCCGGGGATGTAGCTCAGAAGTAGAGCAAGCCTGGGTTCAATATCCAGTGCCAAAAAAATTAATAAATAATTAATGTCATTTATGTTAACGTGTAATAGGTTTATTATTGTTACTTTTAAGTGAAATAATAAATATTATTAAAATTTCTCAGTTTTAATTCTAATACAGCTAATATCCATTATTATAATCCATATAATTTAAAAAAAAACTTTTTAAAATCCTCAAAAATCTGAGTTAAAAAGTTTCAAGCCAAAAAAAATTTTTGAAAACTGCAAGTTTAGATATAGCAATATATTTTACCTTCACTTACTCTTTGAGATATAGCCTATAGTTATATTTTCAAATGAGCTGCCTGAATTCAGAGAGGGTAAGTGACTTACTAAAAGTGTGTATATGCTGAGTTAAAATAATGCATGCAGCCAGGTAAGGATAGAGAAGAAAACAGAATAGACATTGATCCAAAAAGACATGCAGAAAACTAAGGTTCATAGAATACTTATTTATTTTTTGCCAAATCCACAGCAATTTTTGCAGGTCCTGAAATCCTATTGGGAAATCTTGTTATTCAGAGGGACATCCAACCTCATGCTAGCCTTAGCAAGGGATATCGTACATTTGACTGAGACATCCGCTTCATTGGCTGAATGATTTGGAGATGCTACATGCTGTCACAGATGGCCAAATGGATTAGTCACCAAATGACTTAGGTCCTTGGGGTAATATGTACAACATTTGGCAGACCTCGGAAAATGCCTAGGAAGAGCAGGAAGGCCAGGAAGAGCATACATTCATTCAGTACACATGTCCAGTGGCACTGTGTGCACCACGCCTCATGTGATCCTCACCGACAGTGTCTATGAGGTAAGGGGGTGCCTCATGTTTAAAGCAAAACCAATAATAAGGCTTAAAGAGGTACCGTGAACCACTCTAGGGAGGAAGATGACAAAGTGCAAAGCAGACCCTCTGTTCAGAATCCAGGTCCTACCCGGAGGCCAAATCCAAGGACTGAGAGGTTGAAGAGAGAGTCCATCAGCTCAGATAACAAGGGATCAGGGCCAGATTTTCCACATGGGCCACTCCATTTTAAATCACAAAGATTTGTTTTAAGTGCTGTTTCCAGTTAGGGGAAATAAAGAGCTATAGAGATGAATATCCAGGCTAGACCTGACAATGACAGTCATTATTTAAGAAAAAAGATATTACCTTTAAAGATGATTAACATTCTAGTATGCTCACCTCTCTACTCTCAATTGCTATAAATTTTTAATGTATGAAATTTGCATAATTCATAATTCTAGATTTTTTCCCCAACAGCTAACAAATTAAACTTGTAAGGGAAAGTAAAATTCTACTGTATTTCAATGTGTGTTGTCTAAAAGATTTTCATATTATTTAAGCTGTGTAATATTTTTACTATGTTTATAATAGTAGCGTATGTACTGTCTCTCTTTTCACCAGAGTGTATTGTACACAGGAATCAATGTCTTTTCTTAAATACAAATCTGTGAGGCCACTTTTTTCTCTATTCCTAGGTGAGAGGATAGATTTTATCTGATTTCAGGATAAAATTTCAGTCCTGCTCAAATAACTTACTTTATTCAAGTAGTTCCTTGGGATATCTCCACCTACCCTACTATCTCACAAGGAAGTGGTATGTTCCAGCAGTACCTTGCCAGCCTTGTGAGCTTGGACATGTCTGTCTGGAGTTCGGGTCCTTGAGACCACCTCTCACAATGGGATTCTTATTAGGAAGACAAACCAGAAAATATGGTGGGTTAGAGGGGCTGAGACCCAGTTCTGTCATTCACATACTCTAAGAGACACAGAAAAGTTTTCATAGGAATCACTTTCTAAAACACTAAATGGGATTAACTAGATAATCAGGGAGATATGGCTAAGGGAGGAATGGTGGGACCTAAATTGCAATAGTGGGACTGAGATAGCATCTCAACTGCACTTTCCTGTTCCTGCCAAGGATGCTTCTATAGATCCCCTGTAGAGTGCTGTCTCTCCATCCTCTGCAATCTAAAGCGAGGATTGTCTCTCTCTCTGTCATGGCAGTAATCACAAGTGAGTCCTTTTATCTTTCTCAGAGCTAATGCTGCAGGGTTTGTTGTGCTGTGATGTTACTCACGCGTCACAGATGTAATGGACACTTGTGTTCAGATCTTGTCTCCTTCATTACAGGGCACTTCCTCTCCTCCAAAGAATTCCATTTTTCTTCCTGAGGAACTGCTGTTAACAGAGCCCTTGGAAGGGTGACTTAGACAACTGAAGAATTGGGGATGAAACCTATGTTGGGGCAACCTAGCTTCATAACCTTTAGTGTTAGTACCAAATCTGGTACTACAGGAATTAGCCCCTAGTCCTAAATTCCAATCTTTATTCAGGGAATAGAAGAAAACTATGGAGCAGCTAAGCCTAAATTCATGAAAATAACCCAAGGACCCAGAAGCTACTCAAACCTTTGGTCTGAAGCTGCCTTTTGATTACAGATCTAAATTAGACTTTACCTGGAAAACAGTAGTAAATTTTGTTGTGTACTAAATATAAAGACATGGGATCCTCATAAAGAAAATGCAAAAATGTTTTATTACTTTCAGTCTACCTATTAGAACAGGTACAATTGTGGGGCACAGTGGCTAATGCATGTAATCCCTGCAATTCAGGGGGCTGAGGCAGGAGCATCACAAGTTCCAAGTCAGCCTCAGCAAATTATTAAGGCCCTGAGTAACTTAATATGAACTCGTCTCAAAATATAAAACACAAAGGACTGGGGATGTGGGTCAGTGATTAAGTGCCCCTGGGTTTAATTCATAGTACTGAAAAAAAAAAAAGAAAAACATACATAACAGGTACAATTCAACAAAGAAAAATCAAATTAAAAAGACGTATTCATTAAGTAGAAGAAAAAGACTTGCTTAAGAAGATAACAGAAGAAACACATTAAATAGGTATGAAAAGTATCAGAATTTAAAGGTCAGAATAAATGGATGTACAATGGAAAAGGGCCTAACTTTTGTCAAAGGAAGTATTTGAAAAAGTGATCATGTTATAATTAGTTCAGTGGTTCTTAAACATTGCTAATATTATACCTACTGGAGCACTATAACCCAGAATAAATAAAGCAGAATCTCTGTTGGGGTGGGATCTGGAGTCTGTTTTAAAACCTCCCAGTGGGTACCAACACAGACAAGTTTCAAAAGCAACGTCAAAACATGGGATTGTTGAACTGTTTTAGTGTTACCATATCAGTGTCTAGCACTGAACAATATACAGGCAGGAAAAGAGAAACGATGACAAAGAGCAGAATAGACGGACTCCTCCAGGGGCAGTGGGCATCAACTAAAGGCACGAGAGGACCCATATGATCACCAGTGTAAAATACTCAGTGAATTGCAATGAAGGATTATCATAGAAGGTGGCGTGATAAAATCAAGACCATGCCCCCAAAGCTTACGGAATTAGCATACTACAGATGAAGCTTCATATGTGGAATCTGTGAAGGATGGTAATGGATAGGATCGAGTCTAAGTTAGATATTAATCAGATGGGAGAGTACTATCTGGTGGGATTGCATAAACAAAAAAATGTAGCCGTAAGAGATGTTAAACAATAAATTTTGAAGGACAGATCCATAACTCATGGATTTTGTATCCCTTACTTAGGAGAGCCCAGAACATAAAATGTAGAAGATTATGTTAGAAAAATATTTCTTGGGTATGTAATCTTCTGTGGGAAGAGGAGGAATTTATCTGATTGGCAAAATTTGAATAATCAACCAGCTGTGCATAGCTGCCCTCTTGGAGATAGACCCTTCTGGAAGCATAGTCTCATGTCTGCTTTCCTACCCTTAGGATTCAAAGGTGCTGCCTCTGCCTAGGTGGCCAGCAGGCAAGGTTATGACTTGCAGGATACAACTATCTAATTCTGAGCATTATCAGGACTCAAATTATTGCCTCATATCTAAACTGCATTTGTCAACAATTATCATACCAATGCTTTTTCCTTTTTAAATCTTACCATCCTGCCAATTTTACTTCTCTCAATGTCTCTCTTATTTTGTTTAGAACTTAGCTAGGGGAAATTTTTATTAAACATTGACCTCCTGAAAACCCAGATAGTCTCTAGTTATCTAGATAATAATTTCCTCAATGGTAGAGACCTTCACCTATGTATTGGAAACAGTGCCTAGCACACTGTCTTGAACATTATAGTGTCTCCATAAATATCTGTACAGTGATGGCTAATGTTGGACTTTCCTGACATCTTCACTCTGACTTATTAATGAGAACTTTATGCATTAGTAGAGGAAAAATTCTTGTTCTATCTGATGAAGGGTGGAGCTTTTTGAGGAAGAGAAGAGCCTACCCAGTCAGAACTGGTAAAAACTGGTTTCTTCTCCAGTAAGAACTGGTGTCTTCTCAAACTCCAGCAGTATGGTGGTGGCATGTTCAGAAGGTACCACTTCTGAAATATCAGTCAGGGTGAGCCCAGGGAAAGGATCAGAAAGCAAGCAGCTGTCAGGCCTTGGAGCTACGCCTGACCCCCAGCTCATTCCATGAGTGACAAAACCAGGGCAACTGGGAACAGAGTGTGAGGCAGAATTCCCATCTAAATATAGAAAGTTTACATACAAATGTATCTTCTGAACAATTAATCTTCCATCAGCTAGTGAATTTGATGCATTTAGCATCCCAAAATGAGACACACCCCTTCATCCCCTCTTTAAAACTAGTTTTTAATATTAGCATTTCTATATTCAAACCCCACGCCTACACCCAACTCCCACATTAACACAGGCAAAGTTAAAGCCACAGTTTCTCTTTCTAGAATTTCAAAGGGTCAAAATTATCACAACAGGAAAATAGGGATTACAGCAGTAGTGTAATGAAGAATGCATGCATGGCCTCTCATGACTTTCCTTAACTTCATTTATTTAAAGAATAGTTGTCATCAGAGAAGTATAAGAAAGGAAAAGAAATTTTATGATTTTTTAAATTTCCAATGATAATTAAATTCTGCCTGCTCAGGATAATCCTATACATCATTTTTTCCAGACATTGGACAAGAACATTAAATGACCTTTAGTATTTCGATCCTGGCTCCCCAGGTCTAACTCCAGAAAACACGCCAATCTGTACCATTTTAATGTGCTCAGTTTACTTTCTCTATACAGCACCTATCCCTGAATGAAATTATTTCAGGGGACATATACACAGATTATCTCATTATATATATGTATATATTCTACTATCCTCCATTCTAGGTCCCAAGCACATTCTCCTCTTTCACATGCATTCAATCAATGCAAACTTCAAAAGATGTTTAAAAAAGAACCACTCATTCCATTTCTCATATGTGCAAATGAAGTTCACCCTGACTCTGTAGGATTCTGGCATAACTCATGTTTTAGTCACAAACGCCTTGTTACTCTGCTTTAGCCAGGGCTCAGAGTCATCAGCCTAGAACTGCCAATTCCTTTGGTATTCAGCACAGAGATTATTTCCATTTAATGACAAGTTTTATTCCTGAATTTTAATGGGATATATTCTAACTTTTAACTGCTTTGAAAAATGAGGCATTTTCTTGAAGGAATCCACATGTATTTGGCACAATCATGAATATTTTACAAAGAAAAATCTCATGCTGGAGAACCATGAAAGACTCATCAGTTAAAGTAAATAGGAAAGAGCAGTTGCAGGATTAAATTTGCATTATTTCACATCAAATTGTGGCAATTAATATGTTAAACTCTTAATTGACAAAAAAGATAAAGGATGGTTAAACTTGTCTCTTAAAATATTAATTGACTGAAATGATTTAATTACAAATTCTCTATTTTCTCTTATTACAGAAACACACTTCCTGGATGTCACACTATTTTTCTTTGGTCATTGAATTTTGAAGGTTTTCCCCCATTGGATTTGAATAACAATAGGACCTTCAAATGGATTCATTCTGTTATGATTAGAATCCATAAAGCTGTATGCAGCCTTGCCCTGGCTTTTACCAGTTGTCATGTACCACTCTGAGCAATAAAACAAGAAGTCTACTGGAAGAGAACTTCTTCACTATGAGAGCTAAAAGGTGACTTCAGACAATCCCTGCCACTCAGATGTTAGCACTTCTATTTTGCTGCCTATTTTAGTTAGTTTTATTGCTGTGACTAAAAAACCTAACAAGAACAATTTTAGAGGAGTAAAAGTTCATTTGGGGGCCCACGGTTTCAGAGGTCTCAGTCATAGATGGCCAGCTTCATTTCTCAGGGCTCTAGGTGAGGCTGAACATCATGGCAGAAGAGTGTGGCGGAGGAAAGTGGCTCAGGACAAAACCAGGAAGCAGAGAGATGCCACTTCCCAGATGCAAAATATATACCCCAAAGGTGTGTGCCCAATGAATCATCTCTTCCAGACACACCATACCTGCCTTCAGTTGCCACCCAGGGGATTAATTCACTGGTGGTTTAAAGCGCTCATAACTCAATCATTTCACCTCGAAGCCTTCTTGCATTGTCTCACACATGACCTTTTCGGGGACACCTCACATTCAAACCATAGTACTGTCACTTGCTTATTTCTTTATGTTGGAAAAGGTTTGCTAATAGGACTCACAAAGAGGGGGTAGGTCAAGAACAAACAGAAATCTTGGATAGAAAGGATAATCTCTTCTTTGCAGCTACTTGGTTTGCATCAATTAACGTGGGGAATTTTTGCTGCTATAGCATACAATCCCATTTTACTCCCAAAAGTTTGGCTCCCATTGAAGAGTCACTTCCCAGGACAAAGAATAGTAGATTTAATAACCCCATGATCACCTTCAAGTTGCTCAGTATTTCATCCTTTTCATTTTTCCCAATATATTTAAAAGTGAAAGATTTTAAACACATCAAAAGGTGCAGAGTACTATAACAAATGCTAGACTTATCTTCTAGGTGAATAAACATTTTATTTTTATTCTGTTTTTTAAATAAGTAAATAAAACATAGAAGATGCATCTCAAATTCCTATTGAAAATGGCCCGTTTTATTTTTCTCCATCTTTTCCCAGAAGCAACTGCTTACACGATGCCTGAGTATGTTCTTTCTCCATGTTTTTATATATTTTAGCTATTTATATATACTTGAACATATCACATTATGAGTTTATCAAATGAACATGAATGGTATTGTGTTGTATGCATTATATTACAACTTATTTTTATTCTCAATATGCTTGTCAATTGTCTATATTGCTGCATAGTAATCTGAATCATTTTTAACTGTTCAGTAGTACTCCATTGTATAAATATACAAAATCTGTTCCTTCACCCAAATGATAGCTATCGAACTTGTTTCCAATTGTTCTCTTATGTTTAATTGTAATAATGTTATATGTAGACTTTTTTCAAACCTTACCACACTTTATGCCTGTTAGTAGCATGTTATGGTTTGGGTGTGAAGTGTCCCCCAAAACCTCCTGGGTTTTTTTTTTTTTTAAGAAAGAGTGATTTTTTTATTGGTTCAGCATTGTCTTATATAATGAAATAATTCATTGGTTCACATTCATACATACATACATATTGACTTGTTTAAACCCGATCCTTGTCCAGGATCTTACCCCTTTCCCCATTTCCCAATCTCATGAGTCCTCTGTAGTTTCCCCAAGTCACAGATATAAAGGACAATATACAGGTAATTTAGGCATTGAAATTATTAGATTTATACACCTGCCTGGGTGCATTTGGAGTTCTCCTGGGATTCAACTATACTCTACAGTATTGAATGCCCTCCTTTTTCCATCCCTCTCCTCTCTCCCTCTTTCCTTACCCACCTCTTCATAGTTATAGTCCCCACAGCTGAAGTGTTACTTCAGATTTGGTGGGCCTATTAAATAAAATTGACTAACATTCATCCTTTCTTAGGTTTTATTCTAGATTCCACATATGAGAGAAAATGTTCAACCCTTAAGTTTCTGGGTTTGGCTTATTTCACTCAGCATGATTTTTTCCTTTTCCATCCATTTACCTACAAAAGCCATGATACCATTCTTTCCAATAGCTGAGTATAACTCCATTGTGTGTGTGTTTGTGTGTAAACAGTTTTTTGATCCATTCATCCAGTGAAGAGCATCTACATTGTTTCCATAATTTTGCTCTTGTAAATTGACCTGCTATAAACATTGATGTAGCTGTAGCAATGGAGCAAGCTGATTCTACCTATTCTGGGAAAATACTCAGGAGTGAGATAGCTGGGTCGAGTGCTGTTTCCATCCCTAATTATTTAAGGAATCTCTACCCTGCTTTCCAGAATGGCTGTACCATTTTTTCAGTTCTACCAACAGTGTTTTAGCGTTCCTTTCTCTCCACAACCCCTCCAGCATCTGCTCTTGTTCATATTCTTCATTTTTGCCATTCTGACTGGAGTGAGGTGGATGGAATCTCAGTGCAGTTTTAATTTGTATTTCTCTGATTGCTAATGATGTTGAACACTTTCTCATATATCTTTTGGCTTTTTGAACTGTCTCTGTTGAGAAGTTTCTGTTCAGTTACATGGCCCATTTACTGACTGGACTGTGTATGTTTTGGTGTTAAGTTTTTTGTGTTCTTTATATATTCTAGATATTAGCCCCATGTCAGAGAGGTAGCAGGCCTTGATTTTCTCCCATTCTACAGGTTCTCGCTTGACACTCTTGACTAGTTCCTTAGCTGCACAGAAGCTTTTCAGTTTAATGATAACCCACTCATTAATTCTTTGTTTTAATTCATGGCTAAGGGAGTCTTGTTAAGAAACAAGTAGCCTACTCCAATATGGTGGAGTGTTGAGCCTACTTTGTCTTCTAATAATTGTATGGTTGCTGGTTTAATTCCTGGTTCTTTCATCCATTCAGATTTGATTTTTGTGCAAGGTGCGAGATAAGGATCTAATTTCAATTATCTACATATGGCTGTCCAGTTTGTCCAGCACCGTTTGTTGAACAGGCTATTTTTACTTCAAGCTATATTTTTGCCCCCTTTGTCAAATATCAGATGGTTAAAGACTTGTGGGTTAGCCTCAGTGTCTTGTATTCTAGTCCATTGGTTTTCCTGCCTATTGTGAGACCAATACCATGCTGTTTTTGTTACTATAGCTCTATAGTAGAATTTCAGGTCAGGTATTGTGATCCCTCCTATCTTGTGTTTTTTATGTGTTTGTTTGTTTGTTTGTTTGGTTGGTTGGTTGGTTGGTTTTGGTTTTTTGCTTAATGATGCTTTAGCTATTCTGGGTTTCTTACTGTTCCAAATGAATTTGAGAATTGATTTTCTATACCTGTGGAGAATGGCATTGGTATCTTTTTTTTTTAGAGAGAAGGACAGTGAGAGAGAGAAAGAGAGAAGCAGTTTTATTTAGTTTTTCATGTGATTTTCGTTGCTCTGAGATTTTGTTGTGTACATGGTGCTGGGGTTTGAACTCACATACTTGCACATGCTGGGCAAGCGCAGTAACTGCCAAGCCACCCCTCTAGTCCTGACATTGGTATCTTGATGGGGATAACATTGAATCTCCACTGTGCTTTTGGCAAAATGGCCATTTTATATATGTTGATTCTGCCTAAGAAAGAACATGGGATGTCTTTTCATCTCAAATCATCTTCAATTTCTTTCTTCAATGTTCAAGTTTTCATTGTAGAGGTCTTTTACTTCCTTTGTTAGATTAATTCCCAAGTATTTTATTCATTTTGAGGCTATCAAGAATGGGAAAGATTTCCTGATTTCTTCTTTGACAGAACTGCTGTTGTATAGGAAAGCTACTGATTTATGAGTGTTGATCTTGTAGCCTGTCACTTTGCTGAATTAACTTATAAGCTCTAGAAATTTTCTGATGGAGTTTTTCTTTGGGGGGGCAGGGGTTTTCTAGGTATAGGATCATCATTGGCAAATAGAGTTAGTTTAATTTTCTCTTTCCTATTCGAATCCCTTTGATTTACTTCTCTTGTCTGATTGCTCTGGCCAGAGTTTCAAGAACGAAATTTAATAAGGGTAATGAGAATGGACAGCCTTGTCTTGCTTCCGAGTTTAGTGGGGATGTTTTCTGTTTTCTCTATTATGTATAATGTTGTCTGTGGATTGGTCATAAATGGCCTTGTCAAAATTAAGGTAAGTTCCTTTGATCCATATCTTCTCCAGAGTTTTGAGCATAAATGGGTGTTGAATTTTGTCAAAGGCCTTTTCTGCAACAATGGAGATGATTATATGGTTTTTGTCTTTAATTCTGTTTAAGTGATAAATTATATTTATTGATTTATGTATGTTGAACCAGGCTTGCATGCCTGGAATGAAGCATACTTGATCGTGATGTATTATTTTTTTTATGTATTTTTGGATGCAGTCACTAGGATTTTGTTAAGGATGTTTGTGTGTATATTCATAGGGATATTGGTCTGTAGTTTTCTTTTCTTGATATGTTTTTTGGGTTTTGGTATCAGGGTTACATCTGCCTCATAAAAAGTGTCTGGAAAGGTTCATCCCTTTCAATTTCATGGAATACCATAATAAGGAGAAGTGTTAATTCTTTTGTAAAGGTCTGGTAGAATTCAGCTGAGAATCCATCCTGGGCTTTTCTTTTTTGGAAAGCCTTTGACTGCTGATTCATTTTCATTAGCTGATATTGGTCTGTTGAGCTGTTTAATATCTTTCTGTGTCAGCAGTATAGGAATGTCATATTTGGCTAGGTGTTTGTCCATGTCCTCCAGATTCTCTAACTTGGAGGAGTACAGTTTTTCAAAATAGTTTCTGATAATCCTCTGAATTTTAGATGAGTCAGTGGTGATGTCTCCATTTGCGTTTCTGGTTGTATTGATTTCCTTCATTTTATTCTTTCTTTTGATGAGACTGGCTAAGGATCTGTCAATTTTATTTATGTTTTTGAAGAATCAACTTTTTGTTTTGTTGGTTCTTTGTATTTTTGTTGTTGTTGTTCTCAATTTCATTGATTTTGGCTCTGATCTTGGTTATTTCCTGTCTTCTACTGGATTGGATTGTTCTTCTTTTTGTAAATATTTGAGGCGTAGCATAAGTTTATTTATTTGAGCTCTCTCCTGATTTTTATAAAGGTCCTCAGTGCTGTAAATTTACCTCTTAACAATGCTTTCATAGGGCTTTAGTGGTAGCTCAGTGGTTACAGCACTAGTCTGGCATGCACGAGGACGTGGGTTTGAACCCCAGCACCGTGTACACAACAAAGTGTTGGAACAATGAAAGCCACAGGAAAAACTAAATAAAAATTGATTCTCTCTTTCTTTCTCTCACTGTCCCTCTCTCTTAAAAAGAATTTAAATTTAAATTTTAAAAATAACAATGCTTTCACACTTTACCAGAGGTAACAATGTGTTGTACCTTCATTCTCATTCATTTCCAAAAATTTCTTGATTTCTGTTCTCATTTCCTTTTGGTCCAACCTTCATTTAAGAGGATATAATCCAATCTCTATGTACTTATGTACTTTCTGTTATTTTTCTTGCTGTTAATTGCTAGGATTATACTGTTGTGGTCTGAAAGGATTCGTGGGATTATATCAACTTTTTTGTATTTGCTAAGATTACCTTTGTGGACTGATATGATCTATTTTGGAGAAGGATCTATACACTGCTGAAAGGAAGGGAAACTCAGCTGATTTGGGATGGAATATTCTGTAGATGTCTATTAGGTCCATTTGATTTATAAAGTTGTTTAGACTGGAGACTTTTTTGTTGATTTGTTGTTTTGATAATCTATCTGTTGGTGATAAAGGTGTGTTAAAGTCCCTCAATACTTTTGTGTTGTGATCTATTAATGGTTTAATGTCATAGAGTACTTTTCTGAAATATTTAGGAGCATAAGAGTTTGGTTCATAAATGTTAACTAAATTTACATCTGTTGATGTATGTTCCCTTAACTAAGATGACTGGCTTTCTTTGTCTCTTTGGACTAACTTTTGGTCAAAATCTACTTTGTCAGATATGAGTAGCATGACACTGGCTTGCTTTTGGTGCTGTAAGTGTGATAGTTTTTTTTTCCAACCTTTTACCTTCAATCTGGCTGTCTTTATTTGTAAGATGAGTCTCCTGTAAGGAGCACATTGTTGGATTTTGTTTTTTGATCCAATCTGCTAATCTGAGTCTTCTGATTGGGGCATTGAGTCCATTCACATTCAGTGTTAGAATACATATGTGATTTTGATTCTCTGGCCTTGTGACCTTTGTATTGTGTGCCATCTTGTATATCTTTTAGAGAGTTATGCTTTTGTTGGCTTTCTTCTGACTGTGTGCTTTGGGAGTTGTTTGCTCCTCTGTTTAAAGTTGTCTTTCAGTATTCTCTTGAGCTGTTTTTGTGTTCATGTATGTTGCTAATTTGTTCTTATCATGGAAAGATTTTATTTCCCCATCAAATTTGAAGCTGAGTTTTGCTGAATATAGTATTTTTCCCTGAAATTATTTTCTTTCAATGTTTGAAAAATTTTATTCCACACCATCTTTGCCTTTATGGTCTGAATTGAGAAATCCACCATGACCCTTATTGGTTTGCCTCTGAATGTGACTTGGTATTTTCTCTTATTGATTTTGATATTCTTTCATTGTTTTCTCTGTTATTCATTTTGAATATGAAGTGTCTCATTGATTTCCTCATTTGGTTAGGTCTATTTGTTGTCCAGTAAGTCTCTTGAATATGAATATCTGGTACTATTCTGATATGATGGAAATTATCTTTGATTATCTCATTGAAGAGATTCTTCATGCCATTCATTTGTTGCTCAATGTTCTCCCCTGTCTCAATCACTCTAAGGTTATTCCTTGCTGATTTCATCCCATACTTCTAGAATTCTAATCATGATCAGTAAATTTTTTCCTCATCTATCCTCTGTGTGTTCAATATTACTCAACCTCTCTTTGTTGTCCAATGTACTTTCTTCAAGAGCTGGTTTTCTATCTTCTACTGAGTTTACTCTAATATTAGTATCTTCCATTGAGATTTTAATTTGGTTTACTGTGGTTTTCAATTCTAAGAGCTCTGGTACAACTTTTTTTCAGTGTCTCTAATTCTTTATTAAAGTGGTATTTCTGCTACTGTAATTGCTCTCTTATTTCCTTCTTCAATCTTCTTTTAATTCTTTGATCATTTTAATAATCAGGTTATTGTTACTTTCTTCTAAGTTTTCTTCTAGGTCCCTAACCATAGTCTCCCTGGCCAGGGACCTGTGGGTTTGAGGAGGAGAATTGTTTCCCCTTTATCCCTATCCAGTGTCAGGGAGTGGGGCCTGAGATCTCCTACTGGTTATTTCACATTTGGGACTTTGTCGATAAGTTGTGGGGGTTTTATCTCTTCACTTGTTTGGGCTGGGGTACTATTCGGATAGTACAGTTCAACAGCTGGCTTCCCAACCTGTGAATTATTATTGACCTTTACAATTTCCAATATTTCACAAGATAAGGGAAAAGAGTCAATATGTACAGCCAATGCATACAACAGACAGCTTTGAACTGGTTACTTTTTTCTTCTACAACTGTTAGTGTTATGAGAGGAATAGAAGGAACAGCAATTACAACTGTCAGACTATACCTGGTTTAAAAGCAAACATCCATTTTCAAGTTTGGCATTCACTTCAGATTTCCAGTACCTCCCTAAGTAAGTAAAATTAGACTTGAGAGCAAAGGAGATGTGATAGGTAGGTAAAGAGAAACTTGCAAATTTGGAGTGAGAACAGTAAAAGAGTGGAGATAAAGTAGGATATTCTAATAAAATAAAAAGAAATTTAAAAAAGAAAAAATGAAGAAGAAGAGACTGAGTTATTGACTCTAGGGGAGGGTGAGAGAGAGAAGAAGAATGTTTAGCTGTT
>PVKS010009972.1:44282-62035 GCA_004027875.1 Aplodontia rufa
AAAAAAAAAAAAAAAAAAAAAAAAAAAAAAAAAAAAAAAAAAAAAAAAAAAAAAAAAAAAAAAAAAAAAAAAAAAAAAAAAAAAAAAAAAAAAAAAAAAAAAAAAAAAAAAAAAAAAAAAAAAAAAAAAAAAAAAAAAAAAAGGTGCTTGTCTGCAAAAACACAAAACAAATAAAAAAAACAAACCACAGCAAAATAAACAAAGCAAAAGAAATAAGAAACAAACAAACAAAATAAAAAACCAACATCTTATTGTAAACTTTGGAGGATTATAGGTTTGTTTCCACTGAAGAGGTTAAAATAGACAGTATGGGTTGATGATCACATATGTCTCCCGGTTGGAGGCACTTTCAGGATGAGGTTGATGGAGGGCCTGGGTTTTGTTGTTCTCAGCTGAAAATCAGATTCCCAGAAATCCTCCTGGTATTCTTGTCATATGGAGGGGGTGCAACCCTTTACCAACACTGCTACCTGTGAATACTGCCTTTCAGCTTTCCTGGGTTGATACACTGAGCACTTTTATGACTGACTGCCCAGACTCCTATTCCACTTCAGTCACACCCCAGCAGTCATTGGCAATCTTGTGGATCCCAGGGCAGCTACAAGGAGAGAGCACAGATCCTGGGGTCATGGCCACCCTGAACTCCCGGCATCCGGGTCAGATGCCACCCAGAACTCACAGGTCCTGAGGCCCTCACTGGCCCAAAACATGCAGCTCCTGGGGCTGCCTCTGCCCTCAACTCTGCCTGAGGCAAGCAGATCACGGGGCTCCTGGGGTGGTCAGCAGCCTATGGTGCTGTACCTGAAGCACCTCTGACCCAATCTGCGGCTATTGGAGCATCTGCTTGGATCATCCATCTTCTCAAGATGGCAATCTCCTTGGCTCTCCATGGCCAGTTTGGAGGCAGATCTGAGTTATGAGCTGTAATGCAGAACTGGGTTCAGTCAAGGAGCAGGAGCCCTTATAATGGCAGGATTCTCCATGCCACTTTGCCGTTCTTGTGTTCTTCCCTCCATCTGTGCCAAACCAGCAGTGCCCAAAATCTCCTGTTAATAAAGGAAAGAAGGAATATCCAGAGGTAAAAAGATTGGATTATGACAGCTGTAAATTAATCAGTCCATCCTTTTTGAATGGACCTACAGTGTGGTAATTGTAGCCAGGTGGGACTGGCTGGAGTAGGCATGCCCTGGGATAGAGCATCATCTTCCCTGCAGCCCCTTCCACGTCCCCCACTCTTTCTCTCTGTTTCCTGACCCCACCATGAGCTGAGCTGCTTTCCTCTGCTGGGATTTATCCCCCTGATGTGTTGCCTCATCTTAGACCAAGAGTAATGCTATCAGTTGTCCATAGACTAAACCTCTAATTTGCTTTTGCACAGCAATACAAATGCTGACTAAAACATAGCATCTGGATATCTATAATTTTTCTTTTTTCTTTTCCTCCCCCTGGGGATCACATCCAGGACTTCACACATGCTAAGCAAGTGCACTACGCCTGAGCTACACCTCCAGCCCAACATCTGTGTTTTAGTTCCATCTTGTTTTTAAACTTTTGAATATGTTGGTGTTATATTGTTGTTGTTATTACTGTTAATTTTAAACTTAAAGTTATGCTCTTTATTTGTAAAGTCCCCTGCTTGGTCCTTTTCATGTAAACTTTTCCTTTTGCATTATTTTCTGTTCATAGGTTGCAGTTTCTATCCTTTTCTCGTCATTGATTGTTCTTTAAACTTATAGTCATTCCTCAGTGTGCATGGGGGATTGGTTCCTGGACCCCCAGAGACACCGAAATCCACGGATGCTCAAGATCCTTGTTTGAAACAGCACAGTTAGTTGTTTATAACCTACACATATCCTCTCAGATCCTAAATAGGTATAATATGCCAATAACACCAATTTTAAAGTCTTTTCTGGACTTCTAATTATTGAAAATTCTTGGCGTGATTATCCATCCACTCATAACTTGTATTGAGTTTCTCAGAGTGACTTTTTCTCTCAACAATTTGATACTTTGAACAGAAAGGTCATCTTCAGTAAGAAGTTTTCTCCCCCATGAAGAAACACAAATGTAGGGCAGTTCCACATACATCTCCCCTTGGTCTTCTGCATTCTTTTATTTTTGGACCTGGAATTGAGGAGTACTTAAACATTGAGCCACATCCCCAACCCTTTTATTTTTATGTTTAACACAGGATCTCACTAAGTTGATTAGGGCCTCGCTACGTTGCCGAGACTGGTCTCGAACTTGTGGTCCTCCTGTGTCTGCCTCCTGAGTCATTTCTGAATTCTTTAGTTTTATCGTGTTGTTCTGTTTTCAGCTCTTCTCAGGGTTAGGAAATGTGGGGCTTCCTTTTCTCGCCTTCATAGTTGACTCCACCTTAATGTTTCCTGTTGTGTATTTCATCTAGTATTCCTCTGTTTGAAAGGCTCAAATATGGGAGTATTCCTAGTGACTACTCCTAAATTTTTCCTTAGGCCTCTCTGAGTCCTCTAACCAACCTTATGCTAACAAAACATTCCTTTGGTTATAAAGTAAAAGGAAGAGACTTACTATTGTAACAACTGCAATTTTTTAAAATTGTATTTGCCCATTTAATTTATTTGAATATCATTTTCCAATTTATTTTTCCTCTGAAATCTGAAATCTTTTCTACATTTCATTTCTGTGATAAGACGTGTTGAAAGGTTAAAAATAAGGCTTCTATAAAGTGTGCACGGTTTTATTTATAAATTTAACTTACATGAACATTTTATTTGAAAGTAACTCTAAAAATATTGCTTCCTAACCTTATTTCATCTCTATATTTTTGTTTTGTTGTTCTTTTACTAGGATTTTGCTCTTTATGAAACCCAAAATAGTCTTTGTAGATACCTTTTAGAAGTGTAAAGCTTGCAAGAATTTTTCTAGGAAAGTGTTAATGTGAAATACGGAACAAACAGGAGATTATTTGCCTGAGCACTATAAGAGACAGATACATACTCCAAAATAGGTGCTTAATAGGAAAAGGTATGACATTACTAACCCTGATAGATATTCCTTCTTGATTACTCCATTAAAATTGGGGGAGAGGAAAGATCAGGGAATGGATGAAGCAGGGGAATTCCTGGACTAGGATCAGACTTATCTTACTTTGTCAATATCTATATATGCATAAATACGTAACAATGATTCCCTCCAATATGTAAGACTATGTCAAAAAAAATTTAAAAGTAAGGAAGAGGAAAACTATATTGTGTGTGTGGTTTCTTTTCTAATATTAAATAATATTCAAGAAATTATCTCATTGTGTTCCAAGAATTGATAATGTTAGCTTTTACCAGTTTTGAATAGAGATTTCAAAAGATTAAAAATTTAAGCATATTTTAAGTTAATATAGCTTATAAGCTTCCAGGATAAATTAGCATCTGGTATAAACATTTTTCTGAAGCTAAATAAAAATTGTATTTTTTATTCTTCCAAAAAAATTAACATATAACTGGAAAATAAGATTCACCTAAAGATACTAATATATACTGAGGGCTTGCAATTCAACAATTTCACACAGTGTTACTTAATTTGGTTTGATTTTTCTGCCCTGTCCTATGAACAATTATTATCACTGCTTTTGAAGATATCAAGATGCTAAATCTCAGGAAAATAAGGCAATTTTCACAAGATAGAAAAGGAGACATTGAAAGATATCTCTGCCCAACTCAAGAACTCTATGTGACCAAGATGTAGCTCTCACCATTTATCATGAGTAAACTCCTGTAATTATCACAACCAATAACAGAACCACTTCCTCACACAAACATCACACCAACACTAATGCTGTACGGTCATCCTCATGCCCAACTCCTACTTCCTTAACCTCTGGCAACCATAAAGCTGGTCTTCATTCCTGCAACTTTTGGTTCTTATAAAAATGTTGTATAAATGACATCATTCTATATGTGATCTTTGGAGAGTGCCAATTTCACTCCACATCATGTCTTTCGGATGCCTCTAAATTACCATGTGTACCAGTAGTTCATTCCTTCTTATTTCTGAGGAATATCCCATGGTTTGGATGTAATAGTTTGCTTAACCACTCAGCTGTTGGGTATATATGGGTGATTTCCAGTTTGTAGTCATCACAAATAAAGCTGATATGAAGTTTCATGTACAAGTCTTTGTGTGGGCATAAATTTTCATTTCTCTGGGACAAATGCCCAGGAGTTTGCTTGCTGGGTTATATGATAATTTTATGTTTCAATTTCTAGGAAACTGCCAAATATTTTCCAAAGTGCTCATATCATTTATGTTCTGACAGAAATGTATAAGAGCGAGTCTCTCCATACCCTCACTTCTGCAGACTATTGTCATGACTTTTTTTTGTTTTATCTGTTTTAATAGATGTAAATTGGTGTATTTTCTTAATAGGTAGCCAATGCTGAATATCTTTTCATGTGCTTATCTGCCATTCACATATCTTTTGGTGAAATGTCGTTCATGTCTTTTGACCACCTTCTAATTAGATCATTTGAAGTTTTTTACTATTCAGTTTGAAAGTTCTTTACATATTTATGTATGAGTTCTTTATCAGAAATGTTGTTTATGAATATTTTCCCCCAATCTGTAGGTTATCTTTTTATCCTCTTAAAATTTTTCACAAAGCAAAATTTTAATAATTTTAATTTTTATAAAGTACCATTTTTTTCATCTTTTATTCTATGGATCCTGATTTTGGAGCCCAGGGGATTTTTTAGCACTATCTACTAGGAAGAATAGAGAAAAGTGTGTCTACTCCAACTTTTCCAGAATTAGAAGTCCTCATAAAGTTTGCTTGGAAACTACATTTTTTAATCATACTTAACAAATTTTAAAATAAACTGTCAAACATTGATGGAATGTGATTTGTAACTTTAATTTCTATATTTTCAGAGAAGACATGAGCATTATTTTAAGAATAAAATAGTTCTCTGTTGGGATCCCCCAACATGAGGTCCAGGTGGCTTGTAAAAGTATTGGTGGTAAACAACTTTGAGAGGCCCAGCTGGCTTGTAATTAGCAAATTGCCTGACCGCATGACTAAGCTATTTGGCCACTCATTTGTTACAATTGGATAAACGTATTTGCACTGTACCCCTATTGGTTGTTGTAATGGATAAATAGAGTAGCGACTAGTCAGGTAGAGAAGCAGTGAGGTAAGAAGAAGCAGCCAGAGAAAAGGAAGCAGCCAGAGAAGAAGGCAGCCAAGAGGAAAGCAGCCCTGTCCTGAAGGAGGAAAGCAGAGAAGAAGCATAGAACCGGAGAGATCAGCAGAGACGTTGGAGAGATCAGCAGTGGTAGAAGATGCAGGACCAGCCTTCCGGCCGCCAGCGTTGGCCCCCTCGTTCCCAGCTCCCCGACCCTTCCTGACTAGACCCCTCGGGGAACGGCCCAGGTCCTGGTCATTCGGCCCGCTCCCCGCTCCGGAATGCTGTGGGGAGCGACACCTTTCCCCGGGTTCCCAGCCCTGTCCTGTTGGCTCCCGGGGAACAGCCCAAGCCCGGGTCGTTCCACCCGCTCCCTGCTCCAGAACACTGCAGGGAGCGACAGTTCTCGAGACTTAGAAGAAAAAAAGGTGCTCTTTTGTTCATTATATATTATAGTGATTTACTCTTTTGTTCATTATTTACATTATTGTGATTTAAGATTATTGTTCACTCTCATACCAAGTGATATTCTGATTATGTATCCTCTCCTGTATAAATCTGATTTTACTGCAGTCAATAACATCCCTCTTTGTTTTTAGTTGTATTTTTATATACATACAGTGTCTCAAACTTATTTAATAAACTACCAGAACAATTAAATAATCATTTGCATTTTACCATGGAGGCATCCTGCCTGTATTGCTTCCTCCAATTACTTCAATAGGGAAAATTTATTTCCTAGTCTTCCTTCACAACTGTCACATAGTTTGATTTTTGCTCACCTGTCTCAGAAACCAATTTTATGGGTCCAATATTGTCATTAGAGTTTTCATTCTCTATAGTTTTGATTGGAACGTTAAGTAGCTTCCTCTGACAGAGTGCATATGAAGTAATGCTTTTAAAATATTTTCTTTCTAAAAAATTTTTTTCTTTCCTCATTCTTAATAATTCACAAATCAGAAGATCCATCACACTAAAATTCAGAAGACATCTTCATTCTCAGCCAGCTTCTCATATGGGTGAGAAGTGGTCTTTCCAGTTCTTCTATACTTGGTGTATGTGTGCCTTTCATCTTGACACTTGAATGTATTTTCTTTTGATCTGTATTATTCTGAAATATCTTCCTAATGTGCTTTGCTGTGGATTTCTTCATTCTCTCATCATGACACTCATGGGTCTTTTCAATTACAAACCACAGTTCTTCTGCCCTGAGCAATACTATTGATAACATGTTTAAATAATTTCTTCCCCCTATCGTCCTATCTTTCTGGAAGTCATAATTTGTTGGATTAACATTAGTTTTCTTGGACACTACCTACAATTATCCAATCTTTTATTTTCAATCCCTTACCATTTTATCTTTGGGGTTTTCTTTCTTAATTATTCCTTAAATGTTATTTTCTAAGGCTTCTATTGAAGCTGTCAGTTTGGGGAATTATTTTCAACTTTCCAAAGCCTTTTTTATTGAAGAATAACTTTTGCAGTACTTTATTATTGATTAAGATAAGAAATATATTGTGTTAACAGATATTTTTCTCTCCTTAAGGGTTTATTTTTTTCTGCTTCCTTCAGTTTCTCCTGCATTCTGATTTTGTCTCATTTTTAAGTCCCCCTCTTTCATTCAGAAGGCCTTTCTCAATTATCTTGCAATTTAACATTGCTTTTACACTTTAGAGTAAGGCCCTAAATGTTTGTACTCTGTGTGTATAGCAGGTTGGTGGTTGTTTTAAAATGTGGGTAGGGGCTGCTCTACTTTATTTGGGGGCAAGCGTTGTATAGGGGATTGAAGCCAGGAGCAGTCTGACTCTGAGCTACATCCACAGTCCTTTCTAAAATTTATTTTGAGACAGAGTATCACTAAGTTTTCCAGGCTGGCCTCACACTTAAGATCCTCCTGCCCCAGCCTCCTAAGTAGCTGGGATTTCGGGTGAGCCTCATCACAGCTGGCTATCTTTTCTTTTTCTTTTTTTTAATAGAGGGAGAATGAGAAAGAGAAAAATCAAATTTATTTTTTTTTTTCATCTGGCCTTTGTTTCTCCAATACTTTGTTGTGTACGTGGTGCTGGGGTTTGAACTCAGGTCCTCATACATGCCAGGCAAGTGCTTTAACCACTGAGCCACTGCTCCAGCCCCTGGCTATCTTTTCTTTTTATTTATTTTTTTTTTTTAAAGAGAGAAGGACAGCGGGAGAGACAGAGAAAGAGAGAAACAACTTTATTTTTTCACATGGCCTTCGTTGCTCCAACACTTAGTTGTGTACATGGTGCTGGGGTTTGAACCCGGGTCCTCGTGCTTGCCAGGCAAGCGCCGAAACTACTGAGCCACCACTCCAGCCCCCAGGCTGGCTGTCTTTTCTTAAAGAAACCTCAAATGTTGGTTTCTGAGCGTGTTTTCCTCAAGGACTCATTCAGTTTCTCCTGCCTGGTTTTATGGACTCAGCTGCTGGAAATTCTGAATTCACTGTCATTCAATACACCCCATCTTGTCTTAGTCCTCTTTGCCCTCCTTTTCCCCTTCTTTCATTCTACCCTAATTCCATATTCTTACTTTTATCCACCACCAGCCTTACCCCAACACCCTACCACCAAAGACTCTTCTGTCCTTGACCCCCACAATCCCAATCCTGTTCTTCCTATTTGTGCTAATAAAGAGGATATTTTAATCTCAGCCTCCTCCCTGCTCTAGGTTTCATCTTTGTGGATACTGAGGCAGCTGGAAATTTCTTCATCACCCCCTCTGAAGATAATAAAATTGTTTCTATACATTTATAGAAAATAGATTAGTCCACATTTAGCCCATCTTCTGACAAGCTGGTCTCTATTTCTCATACAGGATAATGTTTATTCTTTCTAAATATGTTTTTTCTTCTCATAGCCAAGGACTATCTCTGTGCTGTGTTTAGGTACATGTTTTGGAAATGCCAGGAATCTAAGCTCAGAAAAAGGAAGGAGTCATCCTCAGCTTATACCGAGGGCATGTTTGGGCTTCTCAAAGGTGGTCCGGGCCCAGGAGGGAGGTTGAGAGTGGCATCGCACTCCTGCCCCTATCTCAGGTTTGCAGCTTCTGTTCCTATGTCCTATTTGTAAAATATTTTGTTTTAATAACAGTGTTCAAAGAAAAAATATACAGAACATACTTTAAATTATGTAGGGGTTTTCAAAGTGAACAATAATAGAAATACTATCCCAAGACCAGACCTCCTGTCCTCCCCCACTACCTTGAACTCTATACCACCACAGGGACAAGAGGGTTGCAAAAGCCTCTTAGGGAAAACCACCCACTTAGGTTTCAAGAAGAGTAAGAGACAAGTTATTTTATTTTTTCCTACACTTGGGAATTAAAAATTGTAAGTGCATAGGCCCTGCATTTACAGCAGGAGAGAGAAAATTATGACCCCAGATTTATCAGTGGGTATTGCTGCTCCCAGGAGCCCCTTCCCTTCCTGGTAGAGGGTGGGGACTACTGCCCTGCACCTCACGTTTTAGCTTAGCCTTACTGAAATTCTGTTTATCAGGTTTCCTTCCTCATCGAAAGCAGCAGGGAACAGAAAACTGCCAGCAGTGGCAGTGCAGACAGGAGACCCAGCAGGGAGACTGCAGCTCCTCTTCGCTCTCCTGCTCCCACTTGCTCAGGGGTCGTGCTCAGGGCTCCCTTGAAGCCCTTCCTCCCCCAGCCCCTGAGGCTCAGATGGACTAGTGAAGACCGTGCAGGTGCCTCACTGAGAGTGGAGGAGCCTCAGCTAACTGACCATGGGACACTCTGGTCTTCAGATGAAGGAGAAGGTGAAGCAGTATCTCTGCCTTCTCACCCTCTTACTGTCACAAGGCCACAGAGCAGGGGCAGCAGTGCTGGTCTTTGGCCAAGGAACAACCACAACAGTGAGACACACGGTTCTGTAGAACGTTAGTTTACCTGTCTACAAAAGAGAAAATTGGACAAATAGCATTAGTCTGATCCTCTCCAAGGGCCTTTACCAGTTCTGTCAGGCAATGGCCATAAAAGTTTGTGGATTTGGTCCCTTTCTTTTGATTTCATATAATAATTACCAAATTTATGAGAAACCACAATACTGTTTATTCTATTTTTTACAAATGAAGATTTGCAATAATTAAGATGAGTACTAGACTAGAAGACAATTCTCCAATGGTCTCAGAGAATTCTTAGGTTATCTATTTAAGGCCTTGAAGTTAGAAAAATCAGAAATCCAGATTCATGTTATAAATAATCCTGTAATCCTCTACACAGTCCTGATAATCTTTTTCTTCCCTTTTTGGAGCTTTAACAATTTTATAGAAAGTGAAGCCCAAAAGTAAAATTTTTGGAAAGGCAGCTCATAAATTAAATGTGGCTAAAAGCAACTGAATAATTAAGCTTCATTCATGCAGATATAATGATGAAGTCAGTAAATAACGTGCAATTTAATTATATTTCTGACACACATGGCATGTCAGTTATATCTCACAATAATTTGGTTTTAAAACTTTCTATCTTTTGTTAAAATGGATCATTTTGATTTAATAATCTTTTATTAGAGAATGATGATCTTTCTCCCTATAATTGAGAGAAATTTATTTAAATTTCAATGAAGAAAGATGCAAGAGGAAATGATGGTAGTGAAGGGGAAAGGTCTATACAGAATAATCAAAGGCAAACTGATTGCAGACCAAAGAGAAACATGAAGAAGAGAGCAGCAACATTTACAAAAGAAAATTCCTGCAAGGAAAGCAAGTTACAGGGAAGCAGCTCTTACTATTCTTAAAAGGGCTACAAATTAAGGTGACCTTTTGATTTGTAGAAACAATGGCATTCCTTGGAAAATTGCTTAGAAAGGTTACTTTTAATTTTGAGGTTGCTTTCTATTTCCTTAGGTCTAAAATGCCTTGAGTCTAAAATTTTTCCTTACTACTGAGATAATACCTTTGTGAGGTATTACTGAATGCTTTTTTGTGTGAAATGGTCTTTCAATCCGGCTGGCAGAAAAACAAAATTCTCTCCACTTGTTCCATGTAGTAGCTCATTTACTCCTTGTAACAATCTTACAAAGAGCCAGTTATACTGTCATTACTGTCATTTTATAGATGATGAAATTGAGGTAAGGGGACATTAGGATCACATAACTATTAAGTAGCAAAACTATATGAACCAAAGCATCTTGCTCCAAAGTTTTTATTCTTCATTACTTCATCATTCGTGTCAGAATCAAGAGCAAATTTATAAGTTGACGTCAGGGTACATAAAATGGAATGTTCTAGCAAGGGACAGAGGGCTGGGCTCCCTCCATACACAGATAACATTCAGAAATTCAGGCCAATTATCACACTTATGGGCAACCAAAAAAGTCACAAAGCTAAAGAACTACGAATGCTAATTAGAGACTTCATTACACTGAGAACCTCTCCATTATTCAAACATCTATTAATACTTTACATCCTCCACCTTGAGAAAGATTCATCCACTCATTCTAAATATGAAAGATAATGGGTTGAAGCCAGTCTGTTTGGGAAGAAAATGCAAGCCTGGTTTTTCTCACTCTGCAACAAATGAGAAAACCGAAAAGCTCTGCGTGTTCACCCCAGCCACATGTCAAGAGGCACAAATTAAAAATGGGTACTTAGAAAATAATTGGGAACTGTATTTCAAGTATTATGACTCCTGATCCTGAAATTTGCAGTGCCCTTGGAGTTAAACGATAGCCTCAAAACTTGTAACACTGGACATCTTTAAAACTACAACATCCTTTGAAGTATATTTGATGATGATAGTTAGCTTATCTGACATTTTATTGCCCTTCAGAGTTTTCAAGGGCTTCATCTGATGTGGGCACTGTCTGTCTTTGGTAGCTGGATCTCTTTTCCTTGTTTAGCAGATGGAGAAATCATGAGTCAAAGAAGTGTCAAGTTGTCTCAGCAAGTTACCTGCCATTGTGTTCTTGTCTCTTGTGATGTCTTTATCACACTATTTAAGATACCCACTACTGGACCAAAATGAATAAAATTCAAATATTATTGCCTCCCTGAACATTACAATTTCTTTTCCCCTTGATATTTATTTGATACTTCTTGCTTGACATTATAGAAAACTATACATATTTTAATTAATATAATTTTGAAGCTCTCAGCTTCAATCTTTTTGAGATGTTCAGTGAACCTGATTTGAGGATTATTATGACTTAATTAAAATGTAGACTCTGAAGTCCAAGCACACAGATTAGATGGCACAGCTCTGCTTGTGCATATCCACTGTGAGGCCAATTGGTGAAGTTTGGAAATTCCTATTGCTATCACTTCATTTTTGCTGTGTCACAAAAACAACTCAAAATTTTAGTGGGTTACAAGAACAATCATTCATTTGCTTGTCTCACAGATCTGATGATTACCTAGAGAACTTTTGTCTCAAGTTAGAGGGGATTCAGGTCAACTTCACATGACCATTTCATTTACTTTGAACCAAGAGCTACCTGGGACATGTTCTTCTTGGGAGCAATGACAGTAGCATTAAGAAAAAAGAAACACACAATGTTCTAAAAAGCCTTTGCTTGAAACTGACAGATCATGATAACACCAGTGGAATGGGAAGGATATGCCACATCTTCTGGTGAGGTATTGTGAAAAGTCACAGACAAAGGTCACAAATATACAATGGTACTACAGGGAGGGAGTAAAGGAAAAGGAACAACAATCCACTCTAATGAAATATTTTACATTTTCTTGTGTAAAGCAAGTAGTCAAGATATCTTTGTGTTGATGATATATATCAGGTCCAAAAAGGGAGTAGACCCTTGGGAACATAGAAATCCTGGCTTGACTCCTGCTGCTCCTTCTACCCTGGAACAATGAGAATCAGTGTTTAATCCAGCGGAATTCACTCATCGCTGAGTATTGTAAGAAATATGATTATGTCACTTCATAAATTACAGTTAATTTGTACTAAAATCTTTCCTCAAATCTTAAGGAAATTGTTCAGTTTGAAGAATGATGAATTCTGGCATAAGTCATTTAGAGGCGCATCTAATGAAATTTAACATTCATATTAAAACAAGATTGCCTATAAAATCCTAGACTGAATGAAAATTGCTATGTACTCCAAAACAAGGAGCATACTCAATATCGGGTATTCTATATTCATAACCATTAACACAAAACAAATTGTCCCACAGAGCCACCATACAGGGAGTAAACAGACCCCAGATTCATAGATACGAATGCAAAGCAATTAAAATATGAGATAATGAAATAAACGAGAGTCATCTTCTTTAAAGAAGAAAAAGGTAAGGTTAGTCCAAAAAAATTAAGATTTGAAAAATGTCTTATTTCTAAATAATGAAGTATGTAGTCCCAATATCTTGTTCACTTTAGGATGTTTACGCTAAAAAACACTCTTCCATTTTGGATACTAGACCTACAAATGGATTTAAATTTACATATTTCTCCTAATTCCTGCAATCTACCCCCATTTGTCCTATATTAATTCTGCCTTTGGGAAGAAAGCTGCTGTTAAACAAGCATCATTGAAGTATTATATTGCCATGTAAAGCATCTAACATTCATCTCCTGAAAGTCATATCCACAGCCACAGCCCAAGCGCAAGGCCTGCTTATTTCCCATCTGAGCCATTGTAATAGTGCCTTACCTCTCCCCATGCATTGGATCTGCAGTTCTCCCAAAGCTCAGACCTAATCATGTCACTCCACTGGAATAGTTGACAGTTAACCTACTCCTGACCTCCCCTGCTTGTCTGTTCACTGCCTGCATACATCCTTATGTGAGAAAGGCAAGAGTGAACTAGGAAAGGAATTTATCACTTGCTTTATTAATTGCTTCAGTCTGTACAGTGTGCATCTGGCAAAGCACAAAATCTCATTGCCTGTTCTCAGATACCATGGTCCGCAACTGCCTTATAACACACCTCTTATTTTCCATCCAATACCACCTTCCTAGTTGTTTAGTCCCAATAAACTAATCTGGATCTCTCCGGCTACTGTCTCTTTCTTCTCTATGAAAATGATGACCAAATTTTTTCTTTGGCTCCATTCTTTTCTTTGGCTCTCTCTAACGCTCTAGAACTTCATTTCCAATCACTTTCCTAACACAGTGACTTCCTTAAACTGAGCATGTATAACAAAATTCATCATTTTTCAACAACTACAAAATAGCTTCTCATACTAACTTCACTCTTGTGAGCAATGGCGACATAATTCTCTCAGTCATCATGGGTCAAAATCTTGGAGTTGTGATTGACTCTTTCTTCATCCTTGTTCCCTACAATCTGTTGCAATTAAAATCTGTCTTGCCTGTATGATTTATAATGTACTTGCCAGTAAATTTCCATGGTCCTCACTACCCTTGTAAACTGCCAAATGAAACACTCAGTGAAATGCTTTGCCTCCTTCTTTTTATTCCACTCCAAATTTACACAGCCTTGCCTGATTTATCCTCCAAAAAAGAGCTTCTTTTACATCTCCAACCCACTGTACATTTACAAGTGCATACTAAATTAAGAACTAACTCCTTCTGCTAGTGTTGAAAGCCTCCTACCTCTCACCTGTTTCCCTCCCGCTAACATTTGCAGCATCCTCACCCATTAATTGTTTGATGTACCCAGAGCCTCATGCAAACTACACTGCTTACTCTTCCTCAGACTTCTCCTGAGCCTGGAACCCTTTGATCATGTTGCTTCTTCAACTTAGAGCTCTTTTTACTCCCCCATATGAACTTGATCCAATAGAAGTGACTCTATATTGTCTTTTCCAGATCCTCCGTCATGGTTTAGATATGACGTGTCCTCCAAAAGCTCATGTGTGAGAAGATGTAAGAAAATTTGGAGATGAGATGATTGAATTATGTGAACCTTAACCTAATATGTGCATTAATCCACTGATATGGATTTACTGGGTGGTAATGGCAAGCAGTGTGTGGCTGGAGGAGGTAGGTCACTAGAGAAGTGCCTCTGAGGTTTTCATTTTGCCCATGGTTACCACAACTCTCCCTGTTTCCTGGTAGCCATGTCCTGAGCTGCTTTTCTCCTCCACGCCCTGCAGCCATAATGTTCTATTCTCACCTTGGGCCTGGAATAATGGAGAAGGTTATCTATGGACTGAAACTCTAAACCATTAGCACCAAATAAAAATTTCCTTCTCTAAAATTGTTCTAGTCAGGTCTTAGGCAGGAGGCTCACTAGTTTGAGTCCAGTCTCAACAATATGATGAGACCATGCCTCAAATTTTTTAAAAAAATTTTTAAATGGTTGGGAATACAGCTCAGTGGTAGAGGGACCCTGGGTTCAATCCCTAGTACCATACACACACAAAAAAAAAAAAGTCAAAGTAGTCTTTTTACTTTTTTTAATTACACAATTTTTGTAATTAAAAAAATACCATAGCCAAGGCTGAACCCTATTTCCTCTAATGCCAACTTCAGTGGTTGATCCATACAACATTCCATACATTAGAAATAGGGGTGCCATGAAAGAGCTGAGAGAACATTCAAGAATAAGAGATTGCTTACCCCTTCCAACTTCCTGGAACTGACAGTCATATAATCATGGAGCTGCAGGTAGTTCAGTACATTTATCAGCATGGCTTTGGTCATTCTAATTCAAACTGGGCTGAACTATACAGAATATTTATTGATTCCTGTGACTGAAAAATCCAGAAACAGGTATTGTTTCAGAAGATTGATGACTCTTTACTTGGTGATTCACACCGTGTAGCTGAAATGCAGCTGCTTCCTCTTATTCCTCAGCCAAGTTTTCTCACTGGACACTCTGTTCCCAACAGGTATTTTGCTTGAGCTTTCAAGGTTTCCAGACTACATGCTTTCATCAGAGATGAGAAAGTCTGCTTCTCACAACCAGAATCCCAGAACATGGTCTTTATGGTCCTGACAGGCCTTGCTTATCTGCATCCCTCGAACAAATATTTTGCTTGAATAAAGGCTACCAAGGCCACACAATCCACCCAGGGATGGAAAATTTGAAGTATTTCTAGAAAAGAAGATGGAAGAAGGAATGGTGGGAGGAACCACAGAAGCACACACTATTCACTAGTATAATATGTTGTACCTGTGTATAACCAAACAGCCCAGTCAGCCAGTTAAGTCTTTCATTCAATCAAATGTTAATGGAGCCCATACCTTCTACCATGCTCTGTTTTCAATTTCTAAGATATGAGAAGGAAAAAGACCATGGAGCTTAAATTCTAATCTCAGCAACCAAGGCTGCATGATGACTTTCAGTAACGTAGGCACTTTCATGTGCCTTGTCCTCCTTAAAAATAATACTTATGCCTATAGATAGATATAGACACAAGCATATGAATATATATAAACATGTAAGTTTATATATATGGGAGGAGCTGTTAAAAGGGAGGGGCTAAATACGTATAAGTATATACACATATAAATGTATATATATAAACAAATTATATTTTATAAACTTGTTAGAATAAATATTATTAATATTATATATTAAACCTAGAAACCCATCTTTTTCTTCTGATTTTAAAAGAAATTAAAATATTATGTGTCCTAGACACAGGCTGTACCTAATGGAGAAAGTGGCAACAAAGGAAAGCAGATATGGAAATAAAATATGCCAAGAGATTTTCTTTTGCTGAACCATTTGTGTGTTACCAACATCATCAAATTTCACACCAAAATATTTCAATATGCATCTCCTAAATAAGGATTTATCTTATACATGCACACACTACCATTATCATACCTCAAAAACTAAAGATTATTTTATGAATTAGTAGATTTATCCAACATTATAGTACATACTTAGCCCTTTATCATATAATTTTTGTACTTTACATTGATACTTATATTTCAAACCAACATTATGTTACCTAATTTAACCATTCACATTATTAGCTAGATTTATTTTTAGATGACATTTCATCATTATCAAAGTAATCACTCTTTTAATGCTTAAACTGTTTCCTTGGCTGAACTGAGAGAGAGGCTTTATTGAGACACAAATTTCTCAATCTCATACTCTTCAATTATCTTCCTTTGATAATTATTTTTTTTCTCCCCAAAATTCTTAATCCATTCTCCTCTTTAGAGGTTTTGTCATGAATCCAGTCACGTAGGCTAAAATATTAGGGAAGGGAATTGTCATATTATAGAAGAAAACACAGATTATATAGGATGTGGTGCCGTCTGCGGTTTCAGGATCTCGCATGGTTAAGTGGGTACTCTCAAATAGGCCATTTCTTTTGAAGGATTTTCTTCAGTTTGGGCTTGTCTCCTCTTTCTCATGATTAGATTCAGGTCATACGTTTTTGGCAGGAATACTACATAAGTGTGTTACGTCTTCCTCGGTGTATCACTGAGGATATATGATGTCAATTTGTCCCAGAGCCCATCCACAAGTGTCCAAAGGTCAAAAAAACAACTTTATGACTACAATTCGTGCAATGTATTTATGGCAGAAAAGTTCAATGTTCCCATTTTCTCCCTTTAAATGTGTTTTGCCTAAAAGTGGATATAGAAGAAATGAAATCCTACATTACGAGGAAATCTGCACATGAATGCTCACAGCAGTTGAGCTTGAAATAGCCAAAAACTGTAAACAGCCCAGATGACCTTCAGTCAGAGTGGTTAAATAAAAGGAAGCACACACACATGCCATGGAAACAAAAAAATAGAAATGAAGAAGAATGCAATGTATTGACACACACAATATCTTAGATGAAACTCCAAAGAATTATGCTAAATGAAAAAAGTCAATTTTAACAGCCTATATGATTCTGCTTATATAACACCTTGTAAATGAAATAATTATGAAAATGGAGAATAGAAGAGTGGTTGTTATGGGTGAGGGAAGAGGAGGGAAAAATGGAGATGGGCATACTTATAAGAAGCAACAGGAGGGATTCTCTTGGTGATGGAGCTGCTCAGTGTCTTGACTACAGTGGCAAATACAACAACCTCCATGTTGTGAAATTATATGCAACTAAATACAAACACACAAATGACCATGGCAAAATTTGGAAATTTGAATGATATTGTAAATTATATTAATATCCATTTCCTGGTTGAGATATTGCACTACAGTTTTACCCAGTGTAACCACTGGGGAATAATAGGGTAAGATTTCTGTTATTTCTTTTTTTATAACTGCATGTTTATCTATAATTATATCAATAAAATTTTTAATTTAAGCAAATACACAGTAAGACACAGAAGTCCAATCATGAAAACTAATCTTCATACTACAATCATATATACCAGTTGTATGATGAAATTAATGGTAGCTCTTACATAGTTACACCAACTCTCTTTTTTGTAGTATATTTATGTTTAAGATGTACATTTTTGTGACATCTTTTTTTTATTTCCTCAACCATTAATTTTTGGCATTTCTTTCCCTCCAGTTTAACTAATAACTAGTTTTTCAATCGAAAATTACTAATGATGCTTTTATCTTTTTTTTTTATTTTTTGAACAACCTTACATGATTTTAACAAAATAATATAAAATGTGTATAAAATGTGTAAATATTTTGGATATTGCAATTATCTCCAGAAGTGCCCCCCCCAATTACCCTCCCTTATCCCTCCCTTCCCTTTCCCTTTATAACTCTAACAAAGAT
>PVKS010009973.1:0-61938 GCA_004027875.1 Aplodontia rufa
GATAGAGTTTAAACATATTGAGTATATGGCCTCAAAGGATGTAAGTAATATGGTGAACAGTAATTATGTTTTATTTATATAGATGATTTATCATGTTATTCAGTAATTTAAAAGAAACAAAATTAGAGACTAGATTTTAACACATTATAGATAATTCTTATAATTCAATACACCTTGAATTCTTTAGAGACCTGAGAATTGTTTATATTAGAAAAGTTTCTTTTTCTTGAGATCATAGTTCCAACTACTTATGCTACCAAAAGGCGGGAGAAAAAAAAGAACTTGGTTGAAAAGCAGTTTTGCAATTCTTTGCTGTCAACCTCAAAGTGGTTATAGAATAAGAGAGAGAAAGAGTCTAAAGACTTTTATCTTCTTCGATTTCCAATTGGGATAAATAAGATATTATATCTTCTTCATTGTAGAGAATGCTTAGGAAAGCAATTTGCATATTATATTTGGGTTTCTAGGAGTCTGGTTTATGGAACCAACTTATGCCTTAATCATGGTAAAAGACAGCTGAAGCATAAGTAACTATTCCTATTTTCCAGCTCTGAGGGCAAAGTCTGATTATGGAATGGCCTTAGATTTTTCTCCAAGAGTTCTACCTGATAGAAAAAAAAAATTAGAAATATGAAGGAAAACAAAGCTATCAGGAATTATATATTTGCACCCAACTAGGAAAGTTTAAGTGAGGGATTCACAGTGCTTCGGCAGAGAGCTATCTATAATCTGCAAGAAAATGGATACATGAAAGAAAAGTTGCTTTAAACATCTGTGAATCCAGGAGAATACCATCCATCAGATCATGGTGAGAACATCAGTCAACTTCAATCCTGAGGAAGCCAGAGGTGGCATAAGGTGGAAAAAAGCAGTAGAATTTCAAGGTAGAGAGAGAGGGGGAAACTGGCAGTACACATTTCCCTCTCACTGCTAACATTTAATTAGACTGATGGCTTATCTGAATAGAGATATTTTTCTATTGATTGTGCCAAGTATTATAATATAATTAAATATTCACAATCTACTTTAATTTTCATGAAAATCAAAAGTTTTTAACGTAGGTCCATTCCTGCCCCTCCTTCAATAATATTGTTACGTACACAAATATGTGTGTGTGTGTGTGTGTGTGTGTGTGTGTGTGCATGTTGATGAGGCTTAGTTATTTAATCTTTCTGCTTTTCAAATGGGTAATTACTATTGCTCTATCTTCAAGTTGGCTGACTTTTCTCCTCTCTTAGAAAGGTTTTTGAATCCTTCTAAGAGATTTTCTGTTTTGATTACTATAATTTTCAACTCTTGATTCCTAATTTAATTTTCTGTTTCTATGTATTTATTAAAATTTTTATATTTGAGTCATTGTCATCATATATTCAGAATAGCTATTTTGAATCATTTGTCTCCTAACCTAAGTTCTGGGGACACTTGGAGCAAGTTTCTATCTATCATCTGCTTGCTTTTTCTTCTGAATATAAATCTCACTTTCCTGTTTCTTTCAATGTATCTTCATTTTTGTTGAACAGTGAACATTTTAGATATTATATTTTAGCACCTATTAATTCTGATTTATTTTTCTTCAAATGTTTAACTTACTTGAATTTAAACCATAAATAAATCTTCCTATGGTACGTAGCCACTAATGTATCTTTCCATGTTTGATTATTTTTATCTTACTTCATTTGCTTTACATCTTTTGACTTGCTCTTATGTCTACATAAATAAGTGATCAGCCAATTATTTGAGCAGAGGTTATAATCAAATATTTTATGTCTAAAACTTTCCACTTTCTGCCATTGGTCTGTCTTTGGATATCTGTGAGTAAATTCTAAGTTTTATCAGTTTATACATCCACTTTGATTTTTGTTTCTTGAGAGACTCTGGGTATCCTCTCTTCACATATACAACTTCTTGATCAGATGAGGATATCCGGGGAACTTATTTATCCCTTGCATGGCTCTCTCGCATGTTGAGTGCCCTATAAAATGTCTGGCTGGTCTTTTACTTTCACAACAAGTTCCATAAACTCAGCTTGCAAAGCAGTGGATTTTCCTATTTATTATATAACAAGTTTTCCACTTTCACCAATAAACTACAAGCATGTTTATATACTCTGCCCAAAATCAAATCTACTGTCTCTGGCAACAAGAATGCAATTTCTTGTGACCAGCGCCATCCAGGAAGCACTGTATATTCAGCAGGAGTAGGAAAAACTCCAACCAAATTAATTACGAAAAACGTGTTATACAAAGTACCTATTCATAACATGAATTAAATTTACTATTTACTTTTGAATAATTTTCAATTTAAATTTAAATTTTCATTCAAATGTTTGTTTCTAACAACTTTACTAAGTTTTATATTCTTTTTGAGTAAGTGTTTTTGCTAATTTTTTCAGGCAACCATAACAATTAGTTTCACAGCTATAAAAGATTTAATATTAGAAAAAGTTATTTTTCCTACCTTAGAACACTTTATAATAGAAATAATATGACTATCTAGAGAGATTCAAATTTAACACAGATCAATTTAATATAAACTCATTAATTTAAAATCTCAAACTAGAATGAGCAAGGAATTTTCTTAAACCAAACAATGGTATTGGGAAAAATAAATATAGCAATAGTTTTAAAATATTGAATACAGGCATTTTAAAGACAAGAAAAAATGGTGCACTCATCATTATTTTTATTTCATATTTCATTTCTTTTACTTGGTTAAGCATTATTATGTATTCATTAGGTAGTGAACATGTTCATATCACTAATTCTTTTTCTCTATGTTCATATCATCATTGATCAAGTGCTTGGCTTTTTTAATATTTTATTGAAGTTGGGTATTTTATGCTTAAATTATTTAAGGCAAATATTTTCTAAATTTTGTTTATGATCCAAACTTTATGATATTAATACAGTATTCAGAAATGGTGAGAATCTTGTTTAAATCATCATATGTTATGTTAACTGTGATATTTAAATACTCTCATAGTCAGTAGTATGATAAGCATAAGAATCACTTGAAGGTAAACTTACCACATACCATAAAGTGAATAGTTTGTTTATTATAATCTGTATAAGAATTACAAAAGATTATACTTTATCAGTAATCACATCTCCAAAATTCTAAACACATTAGTATTGTAGAAATCTCTGTTTTTTATCAGTATTATTGGTAAAATGATTTTGATATTTGAACCCAAACTGAATGAATTTGGTGATATCAAAAATTAAATGAAATAAATGAAAGAATACATAAGAATAGAATTTTAAGATTTATGGATCTGTTATCTTTAAATACTACAATTTTGGATAAATCTAGTTCATTGTGGTGCTAAAATTAGAAATAATAAATAAAGACTTCTTCATTTTCTATTATAAGTTCTGCAAAATTACATCTAGCTGTCTGAGAGTAGTTCAAACTTTGGAAAGAACAGCTTAACAGGAATTTCACTCCTGGATATCAAAGCTTATTAATTTAAAAAAATTGGTATTGGCACAGGAATACACCAACAGACTAGTGTAGCAAAATGCAATATATATATATTGAATATATAGTAAATATTATGTATGAATAAGAGGAAAGACATGAATTTACAAGTTCAAGAAGCTGAGGAAATCATAAATTAGATAAATGTTAAAATCCTGGTAGCCCAAATCAGGAGAAAGTTTGAAAGCTATATTAATATCAAGTAAAGTGGGCTTCAGAAAAAGGAATATCAATAGGGAGAAAGAGATAAATAAAGTTAAAAAGTTAAATTCTCTAAGAAGATCAAAATCCCTGCATTTTTAAAACATAAATTGATGCTGTATTTCCCATCTAAGGGGGAAAAACACTGAGAAATATTTGTGAAGAAGAGGTTTTCTTCCTTTAGAGGTACAGGCTTCCTAACAGACTGAAGCCACATCACAGGCTACAGAATGCTTTCTCTCCCCTCACACCTTACCTCCACACCAATAAAGGCCTCCTGATCCTGGTTCCTCTTATCCAATAGATCATGTCCAGCTATCAAGAAGAAATTGTAAAGCAAACTAAAAGCTAAAGACAGCTTGAAGAGACAGAAAGAACAATATAACCACACACAGATATAACAAAAATGTTGGAATATTCAGGCTGAGAATTTAAAACTACTGTTATTAATATGCTAAATATTCTAATGAATAAAAAAAGATAATATAAAAGAACAGACAGTATAAACAGGCAGACAGAAAGAACTGAAAGATGAAATAATCAAAAAAGCAAGTCCAGGGATCACCAATGCTATAATGGAAATGAAAAGTGCCCTTGATGGGCTCATAAGTAAAATGGACATAATTGAAGAGAAGAGTTGATGGAGTTTAAAATACCACAATTGACACTTACAAAATTAAAAGAAAAAGAGAAAAACGTTTGAGAAAAATAAATGAGTGTCTAATAAATATGAGCAATACATAAAACGTAACATGTGTGTAATATAAATAACAGATGAAGAAGAGGAAATAAAGGAAAATATTTGAAACAAGGATCAAAAATTCCCAAATTAATATCAAACACCAAACCACAAATCCAGGCCAGGGTACTCAGGAAAAACCCAGATGGATAAATACTACTAAGAACTACATCACAGGGCACTGTGGTGTACACCTGTAATTCCAACAGTTTGGGAGGAAGGAAAATCACAAGTTTGAGGCCAGCCTTAGCAACTTTGTGAGGCTACAAGCAACTCAACAAGACCCTGTCTCAAAATAAAAAAGGACTGGCAATACAGCTTAGTTGCAAAGTGCCCCTAGGTTCTCCCTAGTAACAAACAATAACAACAACAAAAACAAATAACTACCTCTAGTATACTAAAAATGTAGGAAAAGAAATTAAAAGTGTTGAAAGAACCTAGAGAAAATTATCACTTTACCTAGAGAAGAACAGATAAGAATTATATCTGACTTGTCCACAGAAAACATGCAAGCAAGATGACCATGAAGTCAAATACTTAAAATATTAAGAGAAAGAAAAAATACAATTCAAACCTTGATCTCTGATCTTTGTGACAATATTCTTTAAAAGTGAAGCAAAAATAAGGAATTTCTCAGGCAGGAACTAAGGAAATTTTTCAATAAAATTTCCTTCTTAGAAATGTGAAAGTTCTTCAGGGAGAAGGAAAATGGTCAGCAATTTCATCTGTGAAAAAGACCGCTGGAGGCAGAAAAACTCAACCTAAAGTAAAATTATTGTATGTCTTATTCTTTATTGATCAAACAATTCATACCAGTTTTATTCAAAGTAGTAATGATAATGATGTAGTTAATTATTACACATGCACACACACTCTTACAGGTCTGTATGCAAAAGCAAAAGAAATGACAGCAATGATTCAAGGAGGAAGGATTTAGGATTTTTCAAAGTAAGGCATTCTCTCTGAAATAGTATAGTGTTATTTAAAAGTTGACTTAAATTAGTTTTAAATGTATATCATAAACTCTAGAGAAACTGCTACAAAAAGTACTAAAGGAAATATAACTAGTAAGCAAGAAAAGAAAGAAGGAAAATAGAGTCATACAAAATAACCAATTAAAATCAGAAAAAGCAGAAGAAATGGGAACAAAAATCAAGGGCAATGAGTAGAATAGAATCCAGGTTGAGAGGAGCTATAATCACACATACAAGAACTTTCAAAATGTATACATATGGCAGGGTAGCTCAGTGGGAAAATACAATTGTACAATAACAATGTAAAATTGATGATGTACATAGAAAAAAATACAGACCAAAAAAGAAATAATAATTAAAATCATAGTAACACTAAATGGAAAAATCAAAACTTGACCAAAGTTCAATATAAAAGATATGCATATGTATTAGCTTGGCCTTCCATAACAAAATATCATAGACATAGTAGCTTAGTATTCATTTCTTTTTGCTCTGGAGGCACAGAAGCCCAAGTTCAAGGTACACCTTGATCTGGTTTCTGGTAAGGGCCCTATCTTCAAGACGGTCATCTTTTTGCTGTTTTCTTATACAGTGAGTTGAGGCAGAGGGAGACAAAGGAAAAGAGAAGAAGAACCTGTCTAGTTTCTTCCTGCCTCTGTATAAGGCATTAGCACCATTTGGAGGATCTTTCCCTGAAACCTGTTCTAGTTTGGATCTGAAATGTTCTACCAAGTTCTCTCTTAAAGGTTTGGTTTTACTCAACATACCTCCTGCCATAATTTACTGCCTTATCACAGGTCCAAAATAAAGGGACAACTGGTTAAACTTATAAAACTGTAAGCTAAACCCCTCCTCTTTATGAGTTTATTATCTTGGATATTTTTTATAGTAGCAGGAAGCTAACTGACATACTTCTGAAAGACTCCACCTCCAAATATCATCAGATTGGGAGTTAGATCTTTAATGTATGAATTTTTTTTGTGAGGTGGGTAGCTCAGATATTTAGTCTATAACAGGATGTCTTTAGATTAATAAAAGCTTAAGATGCAAAATAGACACAAACCCTTAAGGGAAAAGAATGTAATTTGGCTAGTTTATTAAATTAATAATTTTCTTCATTTAATAAAGGTAGTGAGACAACACATTTAGAATTCTATATTGCATATGAAAGTAAGTTATTAAAATATGCAAATAAACAGAATTAAATCCAGTGAGCCATCATTTCATACCCAACAAGTTATCAATAATTTAAAAAATCAGATATTGCTTTGTTTAGGCAAGAAGTTGAAATGACAGCCATGTTTCTCTTTTGCTTGTGCAAGTGTATACTGATGAATGTATATTCAGAAACTGTTTTATCAGTTCCTAGCAAGGTTAGATATGTGTTTACTCTGTGACCCAGAAATTCCAATACTAGGCATGCACATTATAGAAACTCTAGAACATGTGCATTATGTGCCATAGATAATACTGTTTGCAAAGCAGCACAATTCACTTTACAGTAAAACAAGCAATTTGAAAAGTGAGGAACTTAATCAAATATGCATTAACAATATAAATTGATAAATTATGGATTATCCTCACCATGGGATATTAATACAGCAGGACAATTGTAGTAACTATAGTAATATGCATTTACGTAGTGGTACCTAAAACATATGATAGAAAGGAAATATAAAGTCACTGAAGAGTAGATAACATATGACACTATTTACATACAGTAGCATGGACAACATTTAATAATACATTGTTGTAAATATATATATATATATATATAGGTGGTGATTGTAACCAAAAACCAAAATGATGATTCACACAGAATTCAGGGATAGAAGGAGAAAGAGAGAAGGATGAGGAATAGAGAAAAAGAGAAAGAAAGGAAAAAGTAGAGGAAAGGAAAGACAGAAAAAGAAAGAGGGAGTGAAGGAGATAGAAAGGTAAAAAGAAAAGAGAACAGAGATGGAGAAAGGTTGAAAACATGTTGGGAATTTTAAAAACAAAAATGAGGTGAAAATATGCATATTGAAAACTCAAGCAAAACTCTACGGTATATTAGCCTCCTTCAGAAGCCTACTACAAATAACCACTCTCTGAGGTAGGGATTCAGGGAAAAAGCAAAAATTCAGGACAGAGAAGAAAATGGGAAAAGGACTGACCTCAGCCAGCCAAGTCCTCCAGGCTCCATGTTTAACCTCTTTCTCTCAATGTAGAGGGTGCATAGGTTTTTCAGAGCTCTTGTTGAGACTGGGGAACTTTGTGCTCCTGGCAGGATCTGTATTTATAGATCAACAGAGCTCCCAATGTGGTCCTCAGGAACATGTCAGTCCATGTTATCAGTTAAATTCTGAGCCCAGAATCCCTTAGACCATCATCCTGGTCTTCCTTGAAGGCCAATTAAGAATTTCTGAATAAGGAAAATAGCATGCTTTTCAGAAGAAATTACACAAACATGTAAGCAGGACAAATGCAGATTTTTGATAGCAATCATCTCATTTGTTTCTTATGAAGGAAATAACTATTTAATTCTGTGCAGAAAGGCACATGTGTCCTTATACATCCACCCACAATTTACAAGATAATATTCGGAAAAGTGTGAGAATTGTGCTACCCAGTGTTAGGTCTCAGCAAGAACTAATCCAAAGTCCTCTTAAAGGAGTTAATGATCTCATACTAAGAAGTTCAAATGAACAGTAAGGCTAAGAGTAACAAAAGGTTTTGATTGCAACTTGATTAAGTAGAGTCCTATACAGTCATGCACAAACATCTTTTTTATTCTTATCTTTTCCTTGTTTTAAAAAAATGAAAATGTGGAAATACTGTCAAGTTTTCATTACCTAAATACAATGAAGGAAGAAAGGAAAAGAAGAGAACACAGGCAATAAAATTATGATTTGCAAACACAATCTTTAGTTACCAGTTATTCTCTTTTCTCAGATTGATAGATGATACCAAGTAAAATTAGCTACAGGTAGTAAGTGAAGCCCCTTTGTGAAAATAAATCCCACCACCAGTTTTCTCCCCCAGTCTGATCTGTGTAGGCTGAATGTTTGTGTCTCCTTAAAATTCAATATATTAATAATCTCCCCCAAGTGTGAAGGTATTAGGAGGTAGAGCCTAGGGGAGGGGACTGGAATTAGATGAGAGTACTAGAATGCACTCTAAGGAACAGGACTAGTGCCTTCATAGAACTCAATGGACAGTTTGCTTCTGCTTTCTACGCCAGGTGGGTGCAGTGAGAAGTCTGCCATCTACAACAGGAAGCAGGGCCTCCCCTAAACTAGACCACACAGGCACCCTGACAGTGGGCTTCCAACTTTCAGAACTGTAAGAATTAAATATGTGTTTCATAAGCCTCAAGATCTCAGATAATTTTTTGTAGCAATCCAAACATGCTCTTTGAAGAAAAATAGCACACCTAAAGAGTGTATTTTCACTCATTTTGTACATTTCCATAGTTAAATTTTGCTTTTCTTTTCTTTCTTTTCTCTCCTCAAATGATCTGAAATTTAAAAAGAACTAGAAAATAGTATTATTAATTTTATTAATTTTCAGATATTTTATTAAAAGTTTACTAACAAAACTTAAATGATTATTTATCATAATTAAGTGTTCTATATATGATTAGAATGACTGAAATACAATAGAATACATTTTTTGCTGTTATCGAATATCATTTAGTACCTTGTCCTATACAATACGAAATTAGGGACCATTGTCATAACAGCAGTGATATATATATAATACGTATAAGAAAAATTTGTGATAGAGTAAAAATTTTAAAAAAATGTATTTGGCCTTAAGTGACAGAAAAACTAACAACAGTGACTGAAATGATTTTAAAATTTTCTCTCACATAGTAGAATCTGGAGGTGTAGGTATTGCTGTCCCAGAAGCTCAGGGATGATGCATCTCTGATCCTCTTTTCCTCTCCTGTTCCCAAGAAGGCTGCTAAAGCATCAGCCCTCATATCTACAGTACTGATAACAAAGTGAATGGGAGGAAGGACAAAAATCTAAGCCAGTTGCATTCATCTTCTTTAATCAGAAAGGCAAAGGTTTTCTGGAACTCCTCCAACTCTCTGGCCTTAGCCCTTGTTGGGATCTTGTGCTCAATCTATATGCTAAAGAGGCTGGCAAACTAGGGAGTAGGATTTCTGTGAGTAGCTTCAACAATCCTCACCCAGTGTTTTGGACTGGGCCCTTGCTGGTTTGTAGACATCCTCTTTAGCAGCAGAGAAGGGAGCATATGTTAGATAATAACTAACAATGGCTCCAAAGCTGGAAGTTATGACATATATCTTCAAATTTAAAAATCAGTTTTTAAGGGCAGACAACTCAATGGTAGTACACATGCTTAGCAGGTGTAAGACCCTGAATCTTCAGCACCAAAACTTAAAATAGACCATAAATGATGTCTATAGAATTAAGGTATAATTTTGTTTTTCAAAAGAATTTAGTGTATATTATACATGTACATTTATTTATATATGAAAAATTTTTTTGTAAAAGTTGGATGACAACTTTTCTAAACTCTACTTCAAATATTGATTTTCCACTGTTTTTAAAGAAAATGTTCAACATATTTTGTTGGATGAGTTTTTGTTAGTCTTTTGGAAAATAGTCCAGATCTTCTGTCAGGCTTTCGTTGGCCCATCTAGTACTTTAATGTCTCAACTACCAAAATCTCCATCACCTCACCTACCCCTGAGAGTAAGAAGTGGCACATACTTCCTGTTGAGGACACATTCAGTGGCCTTTCATTGCCGCTGACTTTTACCTTCTGTTTATGCCTCTACAGCAGCATAAGGAGCTATGAAGACAGTGCAGGACACAGTTTTGTCACAAGAGCTTTTTCTTATCTCATTCTGCCAGGATCCAGATTTGGTGGCCTTTACACAAAATGAAAGCTACATCTGTTTGATTTAACAATAGTATAAATTTTATTACAGTTGAGACAAAGTATCCCACAAGAAAAATAATGGATTTCCAGAAGCACATCTGTTTGTATTTATATGAATTGCATGCTGCTGCTGTTTTGTTCTGCTATCCGAGTGGCTGCCTGGCTGATGGTGCTTTGGGATTTTAGTGCATTTTTAGACATTCTGTACAAAGTAAGGCTCTTTCTTGAGTAATTAGTAGTTTCAAACTTGTAAGTTTGTGTGCTTATGGGTATACGTACGTGTCACATAACACTTAAGCATAATGATTCAATTTAAAATCAATTATACGTTAGATAAGAATTTCTACAAGCTAAGGAAATAACCTTCATGCATACTTGATATTAAAACAAGGTCACTGGTCCCTGAGAGTAGTTACAGCTCACTCCAGAGTCAGTGAGCATAAAAGGCCACTCAGTCTTGCACATGATTGCTACTTTTTATTTAATGCCACTTGGTTTTCTCATTAACTTTTAGAGTCAGAGACTTCACAATCTTTTCTGAAATTTTAGAGTGGTATAAGGTCACATGTTAAATGATGGCAGTCTTGGCAACCCCACTAACTAGACCTTATTTATTACATATATAATGCAGAGACACAAAAGCTTGCATATAGGTGCACAAAGTCATGTGGGTAGGGTGAACAAAGCAGTCTATACCATTCATTTACAAGCTCTAGTATGGTCTTACTATAAGCTATAAATTTTTTAAAAAATTAATTCAGAATGAAGCTCATCCTTTCACACACCTGTGTTCTCTTTGCCCTGCTTATCCCAGTGGAACATCTGGATTCAGTATTTGGAAATCATTATATTAGTGAATTGAGAGCCAAAGCAGCTAGCATGAGGAGGATAGGATCCAATGAATCATTCATATCTGAAAGTCGAGCTTATCCATTTTGGAGCTATTGAAGTGGACACAGGGCTTTTTCATAGAAGACCAGCATAAAATACCTTCCAGTTGTCAAGCCAGATTGAGCAAAAAAGCAAATTATCTAAGCATCATTTCAGAAAGTGTCAAAAGAAATGCCAACCAAGCAGCAGCAGAGATTTTTGACTTTCTAAACTGCATGATTTGTCATGACAGATTTTAACCATTTTATTTTTTATAAGATATTTCAAGGATGAAACTATTACAAGTATTTCTCCCTTATGCTGACATTTAAGTGGTATTCTTGGCAAATAGAGGCTTCCCTTTTTTATGAGGAATAATCAACTCTATAGCATTTACTACAAATATGTTTATTCAGATGTAAATTAAAATTTTAATGAAAGGAAGCTGGAGCAAGATCCTCAGAAGCAGCCTCAGACACTTTTGTCAAGTTGCGTAGAATGCAGGCTCTAGGAGGGTCCTACTTCCCTCCTCCTTCCATTAACACCTTATGTAATCTCCCTTGGAGTGTGGACTAGTCTTGCTTCTAGCCAAAATAATAGGGCAAATGAGATTTTCACTTCTACAATTAGGCTACAAAAGATTATGACTCCTGTTTTCCTCCCCCCCCCCTGACTTTTGCTGGAACTCTCTTTTGCTGTCTCTTACCTGCTTATCTTTCTATTTAATTAAAGCATGTTGAAGAAGCTTAAGCAATGAAAAACAGAGACTGACTTCTACCCAACAATGAGTAAGGAAATAAAACCAAGAGCCTACCAAGGACTGAATTCCGCCAACAACCACTGAGTGACTTTGGAAGTGGATCCCACCCTAATTAAATCTCCACAGAACTGCAAACTGATCCCTTGGTCACAGTCTTATAAGAGACTCTGAAAAAGAACCCAGCTAAATTCTGTGGAATTTCTGACATGAAGAAACCATGGAATTATAGATGTGTATTGTTTAAATGTTTAGTTGGTTTTGTAGCAACAGATAAGTATCATAAGCCCTAATCCCCATGGGTTCTGGAGGTTTCAAATACTCAGCAGCTGCTCTCTCAGTACTATAAACTGCTGACACTGAAGCTAGATAGCCTGGTGGCCTGGTGATCAAATAAATCTGTTGGTATTAGGAGGCCTTCACCTTTGCCATGTTTGAGGTCAAGTTGTCCAAAAATAGACCCTGACCTGAGTTAAAGATTGCTAGTACAAGTGACTTACTGAAGAGATCTTCCTGGGGAAAGATGTAAAGGAGCAGAAAAAGCTTATTAGAGGAGAAGCCAAGCAGAGGTATCATAGCAGGTAGCTGGAGAAGAGCAGCTTTGTCTGATGCCACATGAACATGGAGTATGGCTGCTTCTCACACTTGTCTCCCAGGAACGTGAAGAGGGGTGGGCTTTGTGGTTGGCTGGAGAAGGCAGAGAGAGGGGTGGGATGTGGCTGCCCCAGCGCATTTTGCTCTTTGTGCTTCCGGGGTAACAACTCTAGTAGCCCATGTGTTGTGATGAGAAGGAGCTTCAGGAATGGACTGTGAGAAGCAAAAGCACACAAAATGGGAGAAGTGAAACTCACAAATAAATGGTGAAACACATCTGAGGAGCTCTGGGTAGAGTAACAGTGCTGTGCAGTGCTGCATCCACTTTACAAATAAAACAGAACACACCAAAGCGTGGTTCAACCATGCCCCGCCCTGGTGCTAGCACACCTTTCCAGGACTCAGAGATGGGGAGCCTGCGCATTCAGTGCTCCTCTCCATAAGATTTTCAGCCTGCGCAGGTACGACTCTTTTCTTTAGGACTTAAAATAAGATATTATGTATTACCTTGGATTTAGACCATGGTTATGTATTTTACTTATACTGTGTAGTTAAAAATGAAATATTGATTCTTATGACTATAGGGGACAAAGTTAAAATTTTCTAGTCATGAATTTAAAGAAATTAGAATTACCTTATGGTGATATTGAAAAAAAACACTAAATATCAATACTGATTACGCTTAGTAAGCCAAGATTCAGATTGTAATAGCCCTGTGTGGTGGATCTGTCCCACTGTGTGAAAACCAGATTATATGGGTTACAGGTCCCTCCACCCTGTGCCTCTGTGACTTTGAACAATACAGTTTCCTTTATCCAGAATTAAAACAAGCAGATTTTATTTCATCCTTTTCTTAGAATTATTATATCATGACAATTAAAAAATAGATGTTACTCTTCTTATTTCAAGAAAGGTATATTTGGCTATTGGCATGTGAGTCTTTTATATTCACAAAGGAATTTAGCAAAGTAAAACTTCTCTGATGGACACAAAGCGTGAAATGAGTTTTGCCTGTCTCTAAGCTACCTGTGGGGTTGGTTTCTGCACAGTGCCACAGTGTTCAGTTCTAGTAAGACTCCAGGACATCAAATGTGTGTGTGAAATGAAATGGCAGGGGAACCAAAGAGCAGAGTGAGTTGCGGACACTCTCTGAAGTGACACCTCCATGTGGTGCCACATTGAGGTTCAGGTTGATCCTGCCCCAGTAAAATCACAAGTGCTGTCAAGCTGCCCTCAGCCTCTTACTGCCCCTCTGTCAGGAGAATCACCCTGAGTGCTGAGAACAGCTGCCTTACCTTAGCCAAGCAACTGATTCTGCTAAGGGAGGACAATCAAAATATTCGATTAAGGGGCTAAAGCTATTGGTCACCAGTTACTTGCCTGACATGCAAGAGGATGAGGGTTCAGACCCCAGCACCATGTACACAACTAAGTGTTGGAGCAATGAAGGCCACATGAAAAACTAAATAAAAATCGATTCCTTCTCTCTCTCTCTCTCTCTCACTGTCCCTCTCTCTTAAAAATAAAATATTTGATTGAGCATATTTGGCAAACATCCATTACTCACTCACTGGCAGTGAAGAAAGAAAATTCCATATAATTTTGCATGATGAAAGGAAGCTAGCTAGCAATCATCCCATGAACAAAATTATCAGGCAATTCCCAGAAGAAAAAAAAAGTCAATGAAGAGAAAGAAGCTTTGGCACTGATGACCTGCCAGTTCGCTGTGGGAATCTTTTTGGATGGTCTGAGGAATCATTTTACCCTTCAACTTTTTAAGATTCTTGGGAAGTGTGAAGAACTTTCTTTACTTCTTTGTGTCTTTACTTAAATGCTGTGAGCCTCAGTTTTTCTCATACTCGCAAAAGAAAAAAAAATACAGTTGAAAGCGAATCTAAAGAGGCCTCAAGTCCTGGGTTCAGGAATGATGGTGTGAGAAAGAAAAAAGGAAGGAGAGTATGCTGTTACCTACCAGCTTGATTCACAGGTTCTGAGTGTCTCTAATGTGAAGAATCCTGCAATGGCTCAAACACATAAAGGCATATAGGAGGACTTTCCTTTGTCATATTATTTTTAAAATTTCCTTCTTTTCCTTTTCTTTTCTTTAACATTTTGGTAAGCTCAAATCAAGATAACCTCAGTTGTTTTTGTGAAGGCAGATTTGTGGGGAAAGGCCAAAATCATTGATTTTGAATGGGGCTGCCCATAGGATCTTCTTGTGCCTAGATAATGAATCAGATAAGTTATCTATTTCATTTTCACACTGTCAAAGTACTGAGCTTGACCTCTGTTTTCTCTGGGCTTTCTGGAAAAGGCTTGGCTTGTTATTTTGAACCACCAGTCCAATTGTTATATTATTGCAATCATTTTCCTGCCCTCAGATGGTCAGAAATGTTTAGAATGCACATTTGATATTGTGAATGTGAGTACTGGCTCAGCAATGTATCAGTCATCTACAATCCAGTATAAAACTTTCACTACTCAATGGGCTCTGGAGTTGATAGGGTTTTGTTGTTGTGTTAGAAGTTATTTTATAATTATGCCCTTCAAACTAGAGTCTGGACCAATGCACAAAAATGGAAGAAGAACTTAGTAACTATAATGGAACATGATATTTTATTGTCATTGCAAAAGTATACCACGTGGAAACGACTATTCATCTTACCTGAGAAGCTAAAAGAAAATAGATATCAAAATATTTCTGAGTTATCTGTGAAATTCATGTGTATCTGTGGGAGTCCATGGCTCCAGTATTGGATTATTCTTTCTAGAAAACACCCATCAATTATAACTATAATTCCTATAGTTATTTTATTTTTAAAATTTCAAGGCTTAGAAAATAGTGCCACAATGAAATCCCCATACCATGTTCCATTAGCATTGTATAACTGGAAAACATTCACTACAAAAAGTAAGTAAATAAATTAGTCAGTTGTCTTGGAACTATACTTTTCACCCTAAAAGATATCTATATAAATATTTTATATACAAAATGAAGATATTTCCCAACACTTAATTATTTTTATTTCATTTGGAACTCAATTATTTATTTGGATTTTAGAAATTCTGCACTGTAACTTTAAAGTTTAGGGAAGCCTGGCCAACAAAATTTAAAAGACAATGTGTTAAGTGTAGCAGCAAAACTATGCCTAGTGATGTCTTCTGTTGTGCAAAGAAATAACTCTGCACAGTGAGTCTCATTGGGATGGAAGTACAGTGCAGTTGCTCTGGCTGGATGTGAGCATGAGAAATATCAGACCTAGGTGATGGCTGAAGCATATTCCAGGTACAGGGCAAGGAGATGAAACAGGTTGGATGACCCTTGGTGTAGGATATTACAGATGGGATATGACAGGGCTTGCATACATTGACCTATAAAACACTAACCAATTTCAGTGTCCCTGATCATTCTAAGTAAGCCAGGTTTCATTGAGTTCATAATACATCACAACATTATGCTCTTGTTGACTCAAGTTGGAGAAGATGATAATGGATAATATGATTATGAAGATGAGAGTAGTCAGGATGCAAAAGGAAATCATTTTTGTTGCTGATTTCACAGGAAAATTATCATGCTAAAGAAAAATTTCATAAGTTCTAGCAATAGATTCTGCATATAATACTATAGCTATTGAATAAAAGTGTATGTTAACTATTGGAGGAGGATATCAGGGATGTAACCCAGTGATGCCTACCCACTGAGATACATCCCCAACCCTTTTTATTTTTTGATAAGAGATCTTGCTAAATTGCTTAGGGCCTCCCTAAGTTGCTGAGGCTGGCTTTGAACTTGCCATTCCTGCCTCAGACTCAAGAGTCACTGGGATTACTGGTATGCACCACTGTACCTGGCTTTAACTACATTTTAAATAAACACTGGTAGATTTTAATTATGTAATCTTTGGATTACACTTTTACAAATACTGACCTAAGGAAAATTAGCAAAAGCAAAACAGATTAAAAACAGGATCAACCAGCCTCTATAAGGTTTTCTAAAACAGCTCTAGGCCTCTACTCCCACAACTCTCCAGTCCTATCATAATTACCACTTTTACCTCACCATGCTATAACTGTTTTTTATTTTCATACCTGCCCAGTTGCAGATTTCTTTGAATCTAGGCATACCTTTGTAAACCTGGTTCCTAAATTCATGTATAAAAGTATAAAAGGTAGTTGGTTCATTATGTTTATATGTATATATATAAATATATATGTTTATATTATATATATACATATATATAATTGGCAGTAATTTTTATTATGATATAAAGACTAATAAGAAAGAAAAATGTGTTGGGTAAGAAAGAGAAAACTATAGTTGAACAAATGAAGAAAATGAAGTCTCAGATAAAATGACTTTCTTCACCTTGTTCTGATGGGATCAATACCAAAAATAATTTTTGAACACTTATGCTGTGTTCTCTTATCTAATGGAACATGCCATTTTAGTATGTCAAAACGAGTGCAGAATCAAATTTTAGCTATCTTTAGCAAATCAAATGTAAATATCAAAGCACCAATCATCTTTGCAGAATTATATCCTTGAGGGTTCATCAACATCATTATGTGTAGAATACATGGGTGAATTTTATTTTTAGACAAAGGACACACTACATTTACACAGTAGATAAACTACCAAGTGTGTGAGCGGAAAAGTACTTTGTAATAAGATAATATTTTAAATTCAATAGGGTGTCAACCTACGCAAAGAAATAGTACATATTAATTTCTAAAATGCAAAATAATTCAATAAAGAGGATAATTACCCACTAAATAAACTTTCCATTGCATGAAATAGTTCCTGTATTCACTTGGCTTAATGATAGGTACACTCTTCCAAAAAGTTGTGAACTGACCCCTGTAATATTAAATGAGGTCTCACTAGAGGGTAATTTAGAGACAAGGAAGTATCAAAAGGAAAAGTATAAAATAATTGAGGCCAAATAAGATCTCTTAGTATGAAATTTTACACTGTTTTCTAAATATTGACAATAAGAAACGAACAAGGGAAATTTTAAAAAGTGTGTTTTAATATATAATACTATTAAATTTTTTCCTTGAATATAAAATAATCATCTCCTCAAACTACATTAAAGCGATTAAAAATCTTCTACAAGCAAATGCCTTCAGAATTAATGATGACAACTGATTTTCCAGATAACTTCCTTTTATGTCCCTATCTCCTTGTACAGTCAATTATTTTTCTGTATATAAAAAATATATATTCAGAACACACTGAGCACATAAAGGGAAAAAAGAATCTGATTTTCAACTTTGTTTATGACAATTAATGGTGTTAAAAAATTCTCACTGTGGTTGCTTTAAGTCCCAAGTATACAAAAAGTTCATATTTCTCACAATGCAGCCACCTGTATAGACATTGAGGATCAGGATCTTGTTCAGAGATCTTGTTATTTATACACAGAAACAATGCAAAATGGATACCAAGAAGAAAAGGCTTAAATTTTAGACTTGAAGTAATTTTTATCCTTAATTTTGCCATGGTAAAATATAGAAAAATTCAAGAATTTCAGAGTAAAGGAAAAATGGAGTTTAATTACATTCCACAAGTTCTATTTCTTTCCAAGTTCTATCTTTGCTCTGTATTAAGATACATATCTTTGTTTTATTTATGGTTAATAATAATTAATTTAGATATTAATAAAACAAACTTCAAAGATTCTTTGTTTGATTTTCATTAATGGGAGTTAATCAGTTCGTAACATAAATGCATGTGTAGGAACTTCTTATGAGCCAATATTAAACACAGAACAACCTGCTACATATATTATATATGTGTGTGTATATATGTATATATATGTGTGTGTGTACACATGTACAGAAAACCATTTGTACAATAAAATGATTGCTTTCCTTTGACAACAGGAGTTCTCTAAAAGGTCTGCTTTCCTTATGCATTTAAAATACATCATTAACAAAAATTGTTTTGCCACTTGGCCATTATACATTCCTTTTGTAAACTAGGGTAAAAATGATATTTTTTCCTTTTCATTCAGTTCAAAGTGCTGTCTAATTTCCTTTTTTACATCATCATTGACCCATGAATTATTTAGAAGCATGCTGTTTAAATTCCAGTTACTTGAGATTTTCGCAGATGCCTTATTGATATTGAATTTTAGTTTATTTCATTTGTTGTCAGAGAATATACTCTGTAGGACTTTAATCTTTTAATTTTGTTAAGATTTATTGTAAGACCCAGCCATGTGGCCTATCTTGGTGAATATAGCATATGCACGTAAAAACAATGTATTTTCTCTGATTGTTAGATGGAGTTCTATAAATGTCATTAGATCTACTAGTTAGTGGTGTTCAAATCTTCTGTTCCATTTGCCTGAGAGAAAGATGTTTAACTCTTCTACTTTTAAAAAGCATAAGACAAAAAGCTTTTTAACTTTGACAATATTAGCTTCATTCACTTATAAGGCATAAATACAATTATAATTAAGTCTTCCTGAAGCACTTTTCCTTTTAATATTTTGAAGTCATAATTTTTGCTAATAATCTTTGTCTTGAAGTTGTTTTTTATTTAATATAGCCTTTCCAACTTTCTTGTACAGTTTTCTTCTTTTTATTTAGTTTCAACTTATCAGTGTCTTTGTATTTCAATTGTATCTGTTCTAAGCGACTTATAGCTAAGCCTCATTTTTGTATAATCTATCCATACATTAACCATTAATGTGCTTTGCTTTAGGTCTACTGTTTTGTTATGTTTACTGTTTATCCCTGCTTCTTTTTGACCCCCATGTATTTATTCCCTTGGATGATATAAATAAGTTTTAGTATTACATTTTAACTTACCTATTGGCTTATTGTCTCTATTCTTTTTATGATATTTAGACATTGCTACAAGAATTGACCTAAATATGCATGACTTCTGGCAGTCTAATTGGAGTTAATATTGTACAGCTTCATTTTAAATGTAGAAACCTTAAAACCATACACACATTTCCATTCTCCTTTAGTTTGCAGTTGTCATAAATATTACACGTACATGCAATGAAAATTCTGCTGATTTAGTATTTGCTTCAAATTTTCATAATTCAGCTAATTTAAGAAAAATATTTTATTTCCTCATTTATCTGCTACTTCTGATGCTTTTCATGCCTGAAGATTCTGATTATTTTCTGGCATCATTCTTTCAACCTGAAGGCTTTGCACCACATATTAGACACTATATAGAGCAAGAATATTGTCAGAAAATTCTCTTTGTATTTGTTCCTAATAAAATACAAAGTATAAATACTTTATGTATTATGCTTCCATTTCTAAGAACATTTTCAATGGATATAATACTCTGGGTGATTCTTTAGAAAATAGTAACTTTGTAGATCTTGTTTTACTGGTCCTGGCCTCCATGTTTTCTTATGAGAAATTCAGATTGTTTTATTTATTTTCTTTATATAATGTCATTTTTACCTTCTAAAATTTAAAGATTATTTATTTACCTTTGGTTTCTAGCAGTATAATTTTAATATGTCTAGTCATGTTTCCATTTCTCTGTGCTACTGTGAAAATAGAATTGTAAAGATACTCCATGAGAAATAAATAAATATTTTTATGCACATTAATTTGGTGCAATTAAGCCAATAGCATATTTTAATGTAATCTTGTTATTGATACCTATTACTTTTACATCATACTAACAAAATTCAGTGTGATATTTCCATACATGTAAATAGCATGCAAGGATCATCTCCAACCACTCTTCTTATACCTGCACTCCCACCCTTCCCAATCCCTGGAAATCATTATTTTACTTTCAGTTTGCCTTTTATTAATATAAACAAATGAGAGAGAGAATATGTAAGACATCTTTCTGCATCTGGCTCATTTCACTTGAAATAATGCCCTCACATTCCATAAATCTTGCTGCAATTCACAGATCTCTCTCTTTCTTTACGACTCAATAATACTTTATTATGTAAGTACACCACATTGTTTATCTAATCATCTACTAACGGGCAGGCACCTAGGTTAATTCCACATTAGCTATTAAAATAGTACTACAATAAAAATGGGCATTCAGGTTTGTGTTTGATATTCCAGTTTTAATTCCTTCAGATATATACCAAGGAGTTGGCTAGCTAGAATTTCTACTTTTTAGCACTTTGAGGAAATTCCATATTGTTCTCCATAGTGACCATACTAGTTTACATACCCACCAAAAGTGAAAAATGTGAAAGTGTTCCTTTTTCTCCCTGTCCTCAGAAACATTTGCTTTGCTTTGCTTTGTTCCTCTCTCTCTCTCTCTCTCTCTCTTTAATAATAGCCATTCTAACTGGAGTGAGATAATATTTCATTGTAGTTTGGATATGCTTCACCCACTGGCTAATGATATTGAGCAGATTTTTTCCATTTATCCAGTGACTATTTTTCTATATTTACATCTTTGAGAAGTGTCGATTCAGATTAATTGTCCATTTTAAATAGGATTGCTTGTCCTTTTACTGTGAAGGACTTGAGTTCTTTGTTCTGGATATCAACCCTCTGTCAGATGAATAGTGGGCACATACTTTCTCCTATTTTGCAGGATGTCTCTTCACTCTGTTGATTGTTTCCTTTGCTGTGAAAAAGCATTTTAGTTTGATGTTATAGTGAGATAGGGATTTAGTATAAGCAGAGAAATACAGAATATTTGAAGAAATGCCATTAAGCTATTGAGATGAAAAAGGACTCAGTTGTAAAACTTTAGCCTGCCAATCTGTGATGTGTGCCTTTGGCCTATGTCCTTGGCCTGCACCTTGTAAATTGAGGAAAATAAGCAGGCCCAGGAAAACTGGTGCAAAATTGCGCAACTCCATTCTGGATCTACTCCAGTGGACCCTGATACAGCCCTTCTATAAATATTGGACCCCTAGCCCATGTGGCTGCTGCTTCTGTCTCTTGAGACAGCCCACTTTCTCCCTTGAATGTGTATCTACTTTTACTAAATAGACCTCTGTCTATGCCTCTGTGTCCTCCTGAAATTCTTTTCCATATTACAAGCCAAGGACCCCACTGGTCCTGAGTTGAGGTCCCGCTCTTCTCAGGGAACCCCTCAGACCTTTCTCTGGAGATATCTCTTCACCAGTGACAATCCCATTTGTCAATTTTTTTGCTTCCTGTGTTTTTGTGGTGATATTCAGAAAATCATTGCACATATCAGTGTCTTAAAGTGTTTCCTCTATATTTGTTTTAGTGTAATTTTGGTAAGTATATAACAGTTACGAAAGAGACTAGATAGAAAATTGTATTCATTGCTGGACTTAATTCTGTGAAGACAGTGACATCTCCACATTTAGCAAGATAATTTGTAGCTACAGTGATTACTGATTGAACATTTGAGTGGCTACAAGCAGAATGTCAATAAAAAGAATATTTCTAGAATTAAGGTAAAAGAAGCTACTGGACAAGGATTGGCAGGAGTAGGCACAAATGGAATAGAAGAGGAAATGCTTGGAGGAGTGAATCTAGTTGTGCATACTGGAGCTTTATAGCAGTAAATATTCACAACTCAGCAGAGGAAGAGACTAACAGGAATATCAACATAACAGACCACAGATATAGCTGTGACATATAGAATAAGCAATACATGTAACAATGATATTTAGGCAAAAGCTAGAAGGAGGGGAAAAGAAGACAAAAATATAATCCTTATTTCACATACTGTCCCTCTTGCATACACATAAGTATTTCACTTATATAAATAACCTATGATTAGCACAAACTGACCTTCAAATCTCAATATTTTTATTTGTCACTGAATATCTGGAGAAAAATTATTCTTTTGTGTAAATATTTTGGTTGAATCAAGGAAGAAGAGAGATAAATTTTGTGTATTTCCATTACAAAACCAAAGTAAGTAGTTGCTATCATAATATAATATTTTCTCAAAGATTTCCATGTATACAATATCCTTTTCCCAAGGACCCAGCTGAATTGTTTCCATTAGAGTCACTCATTTAAGCTAAGTAATTACTTTCAAGAGGCTCTTGTGTAAATGAAAATGTCTTACCCCTTTAGCCTGTAAGTTGTGATGAACAATTTTGTTAGTTAATACAGCATAATGAAAAAAAATCCTGAGGGAATATAATATATGACAGCTTTTTTTGAGAGGAGGGACAGAAAAAAGAGATCATTGTGTTGACATCCTTCAAGGAGAGAACCCCAGTGAGTGAAGCAGTTAACTGGAAAATCCCATGCACAGGGTGTTCTGGGAGGCAAAGCAGTGTCATGGTCAAAAGCCTGGTGATCTTATCTCAAAATTCTGGTTCTGTTACTTACTATGTGTAATTTCTCTGTGCCTGATACACAAAACAGACTATAAGAGTAGGTACCTCCCAGGACTATTGGAAGAATGAAGAGAAATGTTGATAAAGTGTGTGTATCAGAAACAATAGCTACTACTACTACTAAATACAAAGTGGAAACCTATGGAAAAATATTCTCCTTATATGCTAAATTAAAACGTAGAATGAACAACTGAGAACAGTATATGTCAGATAGCAAAGAATATGTTACAAAGAGTAGAACCTCATACTGTTACATACTCTAATACTAATAATTGAATGACTTAAAATGTAACATTTTTATGCCTGATTAGATATTTGTAAATAAAGTATTAAAATGAGGAAATTAGAAAAAATGTAATAAGTAAATCAGGAAAGAAGGTAGTTTATGTGTGTGTGTGTGTTTGTGTGTGTTTCTTATTTATATTGTTTTATGAATCATTAACAAAGAAAAGTATGTGCCTTAACACCTCTATGGAAAATTGGATAAAAAGAAGTTATCATTTAAAAGTCTAAGGAAGATTATCTCTTGTAGTGATGATACAACATCTTTTTAATTATCTTCTCATGTAATTTAATCATTTCCAGGGAGGTTTTTGAGATTTCCATTTTGGTATTACCAATGTTGACTGGCTGTGTTTAAATGTGAATTAAGACTCTAATACAGTTTCCATCTCGATCTGTTTCTCAACAAAGGAGCTAGCAAGATATCAATAAGGGTGTTAACTTCTTCATATTAATTTATCTAAGGCACTGAAGTATTTATCTCATGTCAGCAAACTAAACACTGAATGCTATTTCCATGCTTTATTTTTAGTGTAAATGGCATTCAGTCAAAACCAGTTTTAGTTAAATAGAGTTGCTGAGGAAACGCTAGTATCTTAGTCTGTTCCAATTGCTGTAATGAACTGCCATTCACTGGATGATTTATAAGCAACAGAAATTTATTTTCTAGGATCCTGGGTAGGATGGAAACCAAAGATCAAGGGACCAGAAGATTCAGTATCATGCATGAGCTCATCTTCTTGCTCTAACTTCACCTGGTGCAAACGGTGAGAGAACTCTCCAGGTCTCTTGGACAAGGTACTACTCCAATAAAGGGACCTAATCACTTCCCAAAGGACCTTCCTTCTACTACATCTCACTTTGGGATTGGGATTACAAATCATAATTTATAATTCAGGGGCAGGAGCATAAACATTTAGCCCAGTGCACCTATGTTTTCTGTGTTTGCAAATGTAATTACTTTTTTTTAACTGTATTATTGTTCCATAGTATGATAAAAATTTGGGAATTAGAAAATATTTAAAGTCTTTGAGACTTTAAAGTAGACAAGGACTACTTCTGTAGTCCTTGAGGCAATTATTCAATAATTGCAATAAATTGATGATTTGACCTGCCACCATAAACACAAGCTGATATAAACCGGATTAAGTTTGATTTGATTTCATAGCATTTCTAATTAACAGTTAAATAACTGAGGTCCAACTGTCCTCAGGCAAACCTACAAAATCTTTGAGAGAAGAGAAAGTTATAAGCTGTCACTGAATTTTGCTTTTTTTTTCATCTGCTGTGTCAAATGTCAACGTGTTAAATCAGGAATTTGAAAACCACATTGAAGAGAGGCAAGCACATGCTGTGGCAGTCATGTGTCAGCATCACATCGAGATCTGCACTAGCACAAAGACTTCTGGACCAAGGCACTGTGAAATGTACCATTGAAATGCGAGGCAGAGACTCCCCTCAAGTCATTTTCAGTCACTCAGGTTCAACGGAGATTCATCAGATATAAAGATCAAAGGACAAAATAAACCTCCAATCATGAGTTGCTACAGCACCGGCACATCACTTTGTCCACTGCATGTCATTTTGACAGGAACTGTCACACAAGGGTAAGACTGATATTAATAGATATTTCACTAAATTATTTCTTAAAGGGTATTCACTATATACTTTCATAGGAGAATGTCAAGGACAAAGGTAAATCATTTAAATTGATACTGGCAGGAAAAAAAAGATTGAGTTGAAAAAATAGGATTTTAAAAAAATAGGTATGAAAGTGAAATCCACCTTCCTAGTGGTTCACTTGAAAACTTGTAGTGAAAGGCAATACTACATTGTGGATACATTCCATTAGTTGTTCCCTTCTCAAACTGAAGCCAGATCGGCTGGCTGTATTTCTGCACTATTAGTCATTTGTTAGCTGTATGTTGTTTTGTTTCCTTTCATCCTCATTTTGGGTATCAATTCAGGTTCAGAGGGTTAAAAAAGAAAAAAAAAAGAAGTTAAATATCTAGGTGCAGCGCTTCTTTCAGTAGCGAACGCAGGCTGTGTGAGAAAACACCTCAAATCCTTACCTGCATGAAAAGGAGCACATGACATTTTCATGTTTGTCCCCTTGTTATTTCACAGTGACCTCCACGTACACCTGCAAAAACCATATGGAGCTTCCGCTGATTCTGGTCAGCCAGAAGTATTGCAAATTTCAAAGTCTAATGAAATTACATCTGACCTTCGTAACTTGTTTTTAAAAATATAGACCTGTTAATAAGATTTAACAATCTTTCCTAAAAAAGTAAATGTAACCATTTCAGTATTATATAAATCTCTATAGAAAAAAAGTCTTTCAATAAAAATAAAGCATTGTAAAACAGCATGATTATATAATGATAAAAAGTGAAAACCACACAATATTTAAGTTGAACTGTTTGACATTGCTCTTTTTTACCTAGAAAAAATATAATATTCATATAATTTGATTAACATTCAAGCATTCTCCCTTTGGTTAATGTTTTCAAAGATCTCATATGTATTATTTATGTTGGAAATACTAGTATTGTTTTCATGACTAAATGTCCAAGTAAATCATTATTTTTCAATAGTCTTCTGAAGAAGGAATCTTGAATATATTATTTGTAAAATTATACTGCTTTCTTTAATTTTTCTGATTTTTTATACTTCTGTCTCTAGAAAAGTTTGATCACATTTAGAAAGTCTATCTACTTTATTTGTATATTACTTATAGAAAAGAAAATCTGTTTTGCACAATTAGAGGACTAACCTCAGTTTGGTTGGGAATTCCCATATCATTAGTGGAAGGACTTTTTGCTAGAGAGCAGGTAAACTTTCCTCAAAAGTCAAAGTTTGAGCCAATTATGCAGGAAAGAAACAATTCTCTAGCAAGTGTAGTTACATCTGGGAAAATTGATAATCTGGTCTTTGGCTTTCAGCTCAACAGTAAGAGGAATGGCTTAAAAGATGCCTTTCTAATGCCCAGATCCTTCATTACCTCAAGAGTAAATGTCAGCCCTCTGACCGGAATGGCCAGTGGGTGATATCTTTTATTTAATGTGGTCAGTGCATAATTCACAGGAATAAAACCTTTCCGTGTCTCATGATACACTGGCTCATTTGGCAAGATGACAATTATGTGATGGATATGTTAAGTAGTTAGAGTTCACTAACAGTGGCATTCTCTAGTAGAATGTCAGGACAAACAGTATAAAGAAGTAGTTATACATGCATTCTTTTCTTTAAAGATAATTGTTATATTATCAGAATTATTAAGATATATATATCGCACCTTATTTTTAGCATGTTTTCACACTGATGAAATTGCATCTGACCTTGGTAACATTTTTTTTTTTTGCAGTGGCAATGTAGACTTGTTAATTACCCATCTAGATATTTATTGCTTAAGTTTTCAATTTTCACATATTTTTCTCTGCAAAGAGCTTTGTATTTTCAGTATATGGAACTAATTTTTCTATATAAATAATGCTTTTTTCCCTTTTTTATTTTCATTGATGTACTTTTTTTACCTTTAATTTTATGTTTGCTATCATTACCACTTTTTAAAATCTACTATTTAAGGAAATAGAACTTTGCATGATAGAGTTAAATGCTAGGAATTTAATTTAGTTTCTTCATTATATGATAAAAACACCCACACAATATTTAAGTTGGACTGTTTGAGTTGTCAAGTATAAGCAGACAACAAATTAATTTTCTATCAAAACACCTCTATTCAGTCTCCCCTGCAGAAATTTCAACTAATTTCCATCAATTTTTCTTGTCATTATCAAATGTTTAAAAGTTCATTTCATAATAATATACATAATGGTGGGGTTTAGATCTTCATCCTACATAGACATACCCCACCCATAACTCCACTAAATGGAAACATATTGAGTGGGTTGGAGAGTAAAAGTCATTTTAATGGCTAGAGCATTGCCCCTCTGCAGTGACAAATTTCTGTGGGATGATTTTGTAGCTTTCTCAGAAACTACCCAGCTGGGGATTATCATATTGTGGTTGCTCTTTAACATGCGTGATGTCTAAATCAGGTGGCAAACATTCAGTGTCTGGTTTCTGTATTCACTACAACTGGATCATCAAATTATATCAGCTTAGTGGAAAGGTCTTCAAATTTCCCTTGCCCCTCCAATTCTGAAGAGGGTATATTCTAGCTCATTTGAAATAGGCGTATGTGTATTACAACTGAAAAGTACTGTATCCCTCTGTTTAAATAGTGTTAATTTGGGCCAATTTCTAGCCTTTTGACTTCTCTGGATAGAAAGTGCGTATTTGGTTGACTTTTAGTAAAGGGAATTATTCTAAGAAATTTGCTGGTCCTTTTCAATTGGATAAGGCCTTAAATAAGGCTAAGGCAAAACTTCCCACAAGAATAAGAAATTTTCCCTCTGAATTGAAGCTCTAGCTTGTGGTCTAATGGTACAAATTTGTATAGATTTTAATTCTGTATAGATTCCCTCTGTTGAGTTTCCTTACAATAAATCCCTTAATTTATTGCCATTTCTCACAATCTCAGTATACATTTCCTAGTGCTATATTTTCTCTAATTGAACTTTCAGGCAAATAGTGGTGCCAGAAGGAATTCAAGAGAGACAAAAATCTTAGGATGAGTTTTCTGAACTGGTTCTAGGATTTCTGGTATTATTTATCTAAAATGACATGTAAAGGTATTGATGAACTTACGTTTTATTGGTGAAGTGGCACTGGCAGTTCATGGTAAAATATGGTAGAAGAATTACGTGAAATATTGCTATACTTGTAATCATATGCTTATAAAAATAAGGTTATAGGTGACCACATATTTGATAACTCAATGTATTTAAATAAAATTAAAGAGTATAATGGATTGGTTGGTTGCTCCTAACTGTACTGCATAAGAAATTTGTTTCTTTCCCCTAATTAGGGAAAGAAATGGATAAAACTTTAAATTCCCACTAGCATTTTTTTTCATATATGACCTCTAAGCTTCTATACCTGCCCTGAAATAAAACTTTAACTTCTGTAGCTACAAGGCTAAGGAAAATTTAAACCAAAGTTTTAGTCTCCAAGTGGTAATTTAACTTCACAGGATTTCTTTTTTTTATAATGAGGGCACTAGTTAGATATCCTGAAAGTTGTAATGGCAGAATGTGGAAGGATCCTGATGGAGAGTAAACTCTTAATTTTGCTGAGTCTCCTTCCCAGTACAAGAAGCCCTCTCACTCATACCCAGGTTTGCCCTCCTTTGCCTAGAGGTCTCCCCTGTGCAGATGCTTTGCAAAGCTTTTCTCATTCTTTTCACGATTTACTCTCACTAGTTCCTTTTGCTTCTATACCTATAACTAGAAGTATGTCCCAACGGGCCCTAGAAGTTGCAATATAAAGTATGACCCTCCAAAAGGTGTACTACTTGCAAAAAACTACATGATTTTCCAACTTTTATAGAGAACTGAGGAATATGTGGGTGAACTGTGAGATCATGGTAGAAGAAACATAAAGTTAAATCAGGCTGAATTTATTGATATAAACTAAGTAAGTAGATTTTGGGTTCAATGTTTTAGTTCAAGGGGTTTAAAAGAGCTTTACAATTTGTGAATAAGTTTATAAACACAAACTCCTTTAGTAAAAGAGAGGCTCTGTCTTCTTAAAAAGGATATTGCTATATTATCAACAATTTATCCTGTTAATCTGCCTCCCAGCCTTCCTCTAGGGAATATACAGTTACTTAGCAAACTGATTGTGCACTGGTGAAACAGAACAAATAGCATTTATCATGGAGTACTAGACACTGACAGTGAACCGGCAACAATGCCAGACACAAAAAGCACCTTTGCTGTTCGCCAGAGTAATTGATTATGGAATCAGATGATCAATAAAATGTTACCTCAGCTTTGTCTCAGAGTGGATAAAATGGATTCCTGAATATATTAGGCTATTATTTTTCCAATTTTAGAATGTGTAATATGGTTAGACTCAGTAACTGGCAAAATCTCCACATTGTTACCTCGGCCTGTGGAATGAGAATAATCATGGTAGAAAAGGCCAAGTGGAAGACAGTATAACAACCTTTATCTGCAAAAATAACAATACTGTATTTCCAGACAGATTTCAGAATTCAGTGCCATCAAGGACTTGAAAGATGCTGGAGTCATTTTTCCCACATCCTATTCAGCTCATCTATTTGGCCTATGCAGAAGAGTGATGGATCTTGAAGAATGGCGGTAGATTAACTTAACCAGGTGACTACCATTGCAGCTGTTGTCCCAGATGTACTTTTCCTTGCTTGAGTAAATTCGGGCATTCCATGATAACTGATATGCAGCTATTGTTCAGGCAAATGGGCATTGTTTTTACCTGTTAGGGTAAAACAGCAGAATCCATTTGCTTTCAGCTTTCCATGCAAACAATATGCTTTCTTCAATCCGTCTCAGGAGTATATCAACCCTCCAACTTTATGTAATAAGTTAGTACACAGGGGCTTTGGTCATTTTTGCCATCTACAAGACATCATGCTAATATATATATATATATATAAATTATATATATATATATATATATATATATAAAAATTTACCCAACAGAACTAAAATCAGAATACTATAGTGATATAGGCATATTAATGTTTATGGTAGTATAATTCACAATAGCCAAGTTATGGAACCAGTCCAGGTATCCATCAACCAGATGAATGGATAAAGAGAATGTGATATACATATAGGCAATGTAGTTTTACTCAGCCAGAAAGAATAATGAAATTGTGATGTTTGCTGAACAGAACTAGAGAAGTTCATGCTGAGTGAAGTAAACCAGACTGAGAAAGTGAAAAAAATGAATGTTTTCTCTTATACGTGGAATTTAGAGTGAAATAAGAGGTAAAAATGTTGGGTGGTGTTCCATGAAAATAAATCAGTAGAGTAGACGAAGTGGATTGAGGGGGAAAGGAGGAACTATTGGAAAAGGAAAGAAATGTGGGATAAAATTTACCAGATTATGCTATGAACACATATGAATATACCACAGTAAATTCCATACTTTTATTTATATCTATACAGTATCAATTTAAAAATAAATAAATGGAAGACCAGTAGAGCAGAGGAAGGGGAACAGGTGGAGAGAGGAAGATAGAGAGAGTGGAGATATTGGGCATTGCAATGGAGCAAATTATATTCCATGAATGTATGAATATGTCAAAATTGGGTCCAGTATTATATATAGCTATAATGTACTGATTAAAACATTTTTAAAGAAATCAATGGAAAACTTCAAAAACCCTTACCAGGACTTTTAATGGCTCTCTCTTCTGATTAAAAGATTTTAATCACTTCATCAAGCAAAGAACCACAACCAACTGAGGTGACTGCTGAAGGAAAAAGTATTACAGGATGATTAACCTGACCAATTGCAAAAATGAAGATTGTAATGATTATCTTTAATGAGTGATTTTATATGTTAACTATTATGATTTGGAGCTAAAGTTTCCCCAAAAAAATCTCATGTGTTAGACTTTCAGCAATGTTAGTAGGTGAAAAGTTTGAATCATATGCACTCTGACCTCATCAGTAGATTAATTCATTTGAGGGGTTAATAATTTTAATACACTGCTGACTGGTACCTTATAGGGCTACAGGAAGTAGATCACTGAGTGCATGGTCTATATCTGTCCCTGGTCCCTTCCTCTCTCTCTCTCTTTTTGCTTCCTGGGTTCCATGAGCTGACAGCTTCCCACTACCATGTCCTACCATCTTGGTATTTCTGCCTTAGGGCTTCTTGATGATGAACCTCTGAAATCCAAAATAAACTTTCCCTACTCTAAGTTGTTCCTGTCATATATTTTGGTCACAGAGATGAAAAGCCGACTAACCCAAAATTGGTACTAACAGTGTGGTTTTTGCAGTGATTATACTTGATTTTGTGATTCAGAAGTCTTTGGAATTAGTCTGCAGGAAAAGTTTGGAAGTTTGGAGTTGCAAGATGAAGAAGCCTTAAACTGTATTAAGCAGCAATAAATGATAATTCCGGTGGGAATGCAGAAGACCAAAATGCTGATAAGAATGTGGATAGTAGACTGTGCTCATAATATTTCAGATGAAAATGAGGACTCCACTGGGAATCAGACTAGAAGTCATTAGTGTTACATTGTGGAAAATAACTTGTCTATATTTTGCTCATGTTCTGAGACTTTTTTTATAGTTGTATTTTTTTTTTCAAAGATAGAGGGACAGTGAGTGAGAGAGAGAGAGAAAGACAGAAGCAATTTTTACTTTAGTTTTTCACGTGGCCTTTGTTGCTCAGGCACTTCGTTGTGTACGTGGTGCTGGGGTTTGAACCTCTGTACTCGCGCATGCTAGGCGAGTGCCGTAACCGCCAGGCCACCGCTCCAGCCCCCTATAGTTGTATTTTAAGGTAATGAAATAATTAATCTGGTAGAGGAAATTTCATGGCAGCACAGCATATAGACAATGGCACAGGTATTGCTTTAGCCTTGGTTCAAACTCTTAGCCAGGTTTACTGTGATAATCAGGACAGAAAATAGAGGGGATAGGTTTTTTAAATCCTGCAGTTTGACCACAAAAACAGGTAAAGTTTGGGCCAAGAAAACTATGGTTCCTGAGATTAGTGCCAGTAGAGAGAAACCAAGTACTTTGCACAAACATGATAGGACAGATGCTGTGAGGGCATCTCAGGAATCAACAAGACCACTCACATCACAGGCTCAAGGGTGTAAAAGTGATAACCCATTTGAGGAGAGACTATGTGGACAACATGCTTGCCCAGGGCTGTCTAAGAAGTTGTTTCCTCAGGATTTGTTTCAACATGCTCAGCTACCCTGACAGTGGCCACTGCAGCCCTGGTCCCAGGAGACCCAGCTACAACTTGAACCGGTGGCAAATGTTGGCATTGTCCATGTGGTGCTGGTTCTGCAGGAATGCAGGATGCTGGGGTTAGATGATCAGAGAGGCTTCCAATCAGCTTACAAAGGAAGACCTGGGAGACCAGAAAAGTATAGCTGGGCCAGAAGCTCTTTCAGCAGCTAAATTTTTAATCTGTCATTGTATATTTGAAACATATGACAAGATTTTTTGACTTTTATTAGAATTCAAAACCAAGAATTTGCCTTGAGTCTTGGAGGAGACTTTGGAATGAATTTTTGAGCAATGCTGGAACTGTTAAAACTACCGGGACACTTGAAGATAAACTAAATGCATTTTGCTTATAAGATGTTTATGAGTTTTTGGTTATTAAACCATTTGATAGATTAATAATTTGAGTAGAATGCTGGGTGATAACTGTAGGCAGATGGAGCACAAATGGTAGAAGTAGGTCACTCATTAGGGACATGGACATAGCAATGAAAATCTAACACATCAGTTTGAATGGTCTGACCACAGAGTCGACATATTTAGTTAGACTTTATCCTGTATATTTCTGTGACAGTATTTTTTTAGAGATTTATTATAGAACAACCATACAAGTTTTTAACAAAATAATATGAAATGTGTACATATACTGGATATTAGAATGACCCCCAGGAGTGCCCCCCCCCCAATTACCCACCCTTATCCTTCCCTAACATTTAAATTTGTTGACTTGAGCTGGAGTTTATTCCTCAGTGGTATAGCACTTGTCTAGAATGCACAAGACCCTGGGTTCAATCCCTGGCACCACATACATACTAACACAGAATTGCTCCTTATATATATTTTCTCTCTCCCTCTCTCCCTTTCTCTCTCTCTCTGTTTCTCTCTCATCTCTCTAATATACTATGAATCTCTTGTTTTGTTATAATTTGCATAAACCAAATATTTTTATTTTCTTCCCTTGTTTACTTTTCATTAAACATAAAATATATTAGTAATAGTTTATTGTATATCATATCATATTTAGTTACTTTATAAAAATAGAGAAGAGTGAACATGGCCCAAGGTCTTTGAATCAATGTCTTCTGAAGAAAAGGCTATTATGTTCTTAGTTGCATATAAAAAAACTCATATCAGGCATAAGTACAATATTGTAATTGTCTTTATTAGGAGATTAATGTGGTTGCTCAATTATGAATATGAATATGAAAGTCAATTTTGTGTGTCTTGTTGTTTGCTTAGGTCACTGCCTCATTCATTACAATACAAATCTAGTTGCTGAAGTTATTTTATGCATGTGATTAAAGTTCATAATTGGTTGATTTTAAGAAAGGGTGATTAGCTTAGATTATCTGGATGGGCCTGATCCAATTAGCTGAATGTACTTAAGAGCTGAGGCTACCCTGTGAAGAAGAAATTCTGCTTGTGAATATCCATCCACTTGTGCCTGAGAGTTCTATCCTGCCCTTCCTGATCATCACCCATAAGGATTTTATATTTGCTTTGGCTATGCCCTACAATAGCATAAACCAATTTCTTGTAATGGAGTATATTTGGTATTGCATCTTTTCCTTTGGTTGTATAGAACAAGGCAGAAATGTATATTACTCCCAAAGAACATAATGAAAAATACTGATACAGATAGAAGATAAACTGCCACTTTTCAAAATATTAAATCTAATTATCATGCAAATTTCAAATCTCCAGCATCACCAAATTTGAATTCATTTTCATTCCTAAGATCTGAGTTTAATTATGTGCTTGTCCATATTGTTGACATTGTTTACAAAGATGTACAGGTCAATTAACTAGATGCTCTATTAGCAAAAGTTGAACACTTGGTAGTCCATAACTTTTTTTTTTAATATTTAGGTGTGGGTATGGGGTCCTCAGCGTGTCCTGCATGTCTTTCAGGTCCAGGGCCCCAGTCTGGTCTCATTTAGCAGTGGGATGGAGCACTACTTGGGGTCCTAGGGGTGTCTGGGTCTGGGGCTGGAGTCTTGGTCCCACTCAGCAGTGTGGCTGGGACTAGGTGTGGGTTCTTTGGCAGTGTCCTGCACACCTGCTGGGGCTGGGGCCAGAGTCTGTCTCCTGTTCCTTGGTGGGGCAGGTCCTAGTGGTGTCCTGCACACCTGCCGGCACCAGGCCTGGGGCCAGAGTTTAACTCCTACCCAGTGGCAGGCTGGGTCCAGCCTAGGGTCCTAGGGGTGCCCTGTGCACCTGCTAGGGCTGGAGCTGATGTCATGGTCCCATGCAGGGGTGAGGCTAGGTCTGGGTATGGTGTCCTTGGGGTGCCATCTGCCTATGGCCATGGCCAGAATTCTGGTCTGGTGCAGCAGTGGGGCTGTGTGTCCAGGAGTAGGCTTACTGAAGCTGTTGATAAATATTTTAAAAATAACTTTTCAAATCTTTTGTGCTTGCATGTAGAAACACATTGTTAAAAACATTTATATATTGTAACTTTGCTAAATCCATGTATCACCTAAGCAGTCTTGTAAATTTTGGAGGATTCCACGCGTGGAGTCATGTCATTTCCATCTATATTGATTTACCTATACTTATTGAACTAGTGCAGATATCCAATGCAATTTTAAATGGAATTAGAGTGAGCAGACTTCCTTGATTTGTTCTCAATATTAGGTGCAAATTTTTTTCTTAAGAATTTTAATAAATGTTCTTTATCAAGTGAATTAAATTTCTTGTCTAAATAGCTAAGAGGTTTTTTAATCTTTTTGCACCAATGAATGTTGAATTATTACAAGTATTATTGTACTACCTATTGAGATGATTGTATATTTTCCTTAATTCTGTTCATGTAGTTAATTACTCAATATGAGGTTGAGTTTTGAATGTTCAATCAACTTTGGGTTTCTTGTATAAAATCCACTTGCTCATGAATCTTCAATATAGTCCTAGATTCAATTTTATAATATATTGTTTAGGATTTTGTGACTACATTTAGGAGGTACATTATCTGTGATTCTATTATAATGTCTTTTTTTCTGGTCTTCATATTAGGGTAATAAAGCTCTCATAAAATTATTTAAAAGTATTCTTTCCTCCTTAGTTTTGATGATATTTGTGTAAATTGATACTGTCTTTCTAATATATTATATAGAATTCACTAGTGAAAGCTTGTGTTTTTAATATATGTGGATGTTCCAAATCATGAATTTTATTTTATAAAGAAAGAGTTTTATAGAATATGAATTTTCTCCATTTTTTTTCTTTTCTGATAGAATAGCAGATAGTATATACCTTTAAAGAATTTCTTATTTTTCTAGGTAGATATTTGGTCATAAATTTGTTATATTTCCTTGTTATGTCTGTAGTGTTTGTTAATAGCATCTTTTTTTAATTCTTGATGTTAATACTGTTTTCTTTTAAATCAATCAGGTTAGGTATTTTTATCAGATATTTAAATTCTATCTGTTATAAACTCCAGAATTTTTGATATTATATGTGACAAATTACATGATAAATATTTCAAAATTGCCAAATGAAAAAAAATATTTACTCACATCTTTTGCTTAGCATTATTTTATTGCATTGTCTAGATATTTTTTCCATAGTCATTTGCCTTCAGACTACAAAAACGTACTGTACCATTTCAGGGAGTGCCTTATTGCTGGTAATACTTCTTTTAATATTTTGTTTCATGGTAAATATCCTTTTATAGCGACAGTTTTCAAGATTCTGTATGATAAAGATGGAATTCTAGGTGGATAATTTTTCTACCTAGTCCTTTTTTGTGTGGTTTCATGTTCTCATTTGCATAATTTGTGATAGGAAGTCTACAGTATTCCTTCCTTTCCTCCTGTGTATATGCCTCTTTTATGATCATGTTGAAGAGTATGTATTCACCATATTGCCATCAGTTTGACTATGTGTCTTAGTGTTGTCTCACACATGTTTCTCTTATTTAAGGTCCATTGAACTTGAATTTCTCAGTTCTTAGTTGACACCAAATTTGGAAAGTTTTTAGGGATTATTTCTTCAAACACTTGTATTGTGCTTACTCTATACTGGAAACTCATCACATGAATACTGGATTGTTTGATGTGATTATACAGGACACATAAGTGCTGCTCATTCTTTTCTATTTTCATATTTTTAATATTTTTGCTCTGGTTCAAGTAGTGTCTAATTTCCTGGCATCAAGTTCACTGGTACTGTGTTCTGTTAATGTCCCATTTGTACTAAGTTCATTCAGGAGTTTGTTTTTCAGATATTATATTTTTTCAGTTGTTGAAGTCTGTATTTGGTGGTTCTCATCTTTTACTTCCTTCTGTTAATAATTCTCTTTAATTTTTAAAATATATTTATGGTACCTGATTCTCTGTTTCTCATATTTCCGTTGAAAGATTTATTTTATTTTAATTTTAGAATTTATTTTATTCTAATTTTAAGATGCATTCTTTCATTTCAATTTGCACTAACAAAAATACCATAGACTGGGTGCTTGAACAACAAATATTGATTTTGCACATTTCTTGAGGTTGAGAAGTCCAGAACCAGAATGTCCACATGGTCAGGTCCTGGTGAACACGCTCTTCCTGATTTTCTCCTGTGGACACTTTCTTGCTGTATCCCCACATGGCCTTGCAGGAGGCAGAGAGGAAGTAAGCTTTCTTTTCTTCTGTTAAAAAGGCACTAATATTATGAGAGTTCCATCCTTATAAGAATTATCTCTTGAAGAGCTCACCTACCAATACTATTCCATTGAGTGTTAGGATTTCACCCTTTGATGGGGTAAGGGGACAGGAGGTGGGTGGTAGCAATCATGCACTTCATAATGCATGTATAATTGTCTTCATCAAATTGCAGACATTGTGTGTAATGCATTACATGGTGACTTGCTTTTATTATCTTTCTTTAAGGGATGTTGAATATTTATTAGTTTTTATTTTTCTGGATAGATTTTGATGGTGATGATGATGAGAAGGAGAATATGCATAGGGGTGTTTGTGTTTACATTGATAGGACAACACTGACCTTGTTTTTCTCCAAAGAGAGTTTAATCCATCTGGTAAATAGAAGGAAAGGCACATTTAGGGAGTCTACTAAACTCTCTAGCTATTTAACAAGAGCTCCCCTGTTTTGTGAGAGCTCTAAATTTTCTCAAATACTATCCAAGCTCTAGGAAGTATTTCTAGAAATTCCTGAGTAATTTTTCTTTTCTTGGTAGTTTTCTTTTTCTAACTACACAGAGTCTCATCATCGCATGTGTACCTCAGAATTCTGGTAATAAGTCAAGGAAATACACAGATTTTTTATTTCCTTCTCTGTGAATGTCCTTCCTACCAAATACTTTCCCTTATATTCCAGCTTCTTTATTTTATCTGAACTTTAATCTTCTTCTCCTCAATTTACCAGGATTACTGTGCTCTATGGGAGTTGTTGTCCTCTCTCTACTTTGGAAAATCATCTAATCAAAAAATTAAGCAACTGCAGGGATTACTGAATTTATTCTGTATACGCAGGGGATTACAGTCCTGTGCTCTCTTTTATCCAATGTCTGAAAACAGTAATTCTTTAAAAAAAAGTCTATTTTTTAGAGTTATTTTAGTTTCACAGAAAATTTGAGGAGAATATAGAATTCCCATGTCTGCCCACCCACACATGCATAGCCTTCCCCATTTTCCAAAAGTCCTACCAGAATGGCACATTTGCTATACTGTTGAACCTATATTGACACATCACCATCACTCAAAGTTGGTAGTTTACATGAGGTTTCACTCTTGGTGTTGCATACATGCCCTCCATAATGACTTGAATCCACCATTATAATATCATGCAAAGTATTTGACTTCTTGATGGGCTTGGTGTCAAATGCCTGTAATCCCAGCAACTTGAAGGCTGTGCAGGAATGTCACAAGTTTGAGGCCAGCCTCAGAAATTAAAGAGGATCTTAACAACTCAGTGAGTCTCTGACTCAAAAGAAAAACTAAAAAGGACTGGCAATGCGGCTCAGAGGTAAAGTGCTTATTGCTATAATGGTAAAATTCTCAGTACACACCCCACCAAATTTTTACTTCCTTAAAAATCTTCTGTGTTCTGTTTATACATCCCTGGTAACACCTGAGTTTTTATTATCTCCATAATTTTAAGTTTTCTAAAGCATCATATAGTTGTAACTACAGTTTGTATCCTTTCAGACTGATTTCTTTCATTTAGTAATGTGCATTTAAGTTTCCTCCATGTTATTTCAAGACTTGATAGTTCATTTCTATTTAGTGTGAGTAATATTCCAGTTTATCTCCCTACTGTAGGACATGTGGGTTGCTTCAAAGTTTTAGCAATTAGGAATAAAACTGCTGTAAACATCTGTTTTCAAGATTTTATGTGTATATATATTTTCAGTTCCTTTCAGTAATTACCAAAACACATGATTGCTGTATTGCATGATAAGAAGGTACTCAGTTTTGTAAGAAACTCAACAAACTATCTTTCAACTGGCACACCATTTTGAATTCTCACAAAAGATCATATGGCTCCACATCCATCCCAGCATTTGGTGGTATCAGTCAGTGTCCTTGATTTTTGCTATTCTAATGGATGTGTTGTGATATCTTATTATAGCTTTACTTTGCATTTTCCTGATGACATGTGATGTGGAACATGTTCTCATATGCTTGCTTGCTGTTTAGGCTCTTTGGTGAGAGATCTGTTCAATGATTTGGCATGCTATTACCTGTTTTCTGATTATTAAGATTCCTTAGTTTATCTCGAGTGACAGTCCTTTCTTTATCTGCTATGACTCCCAAATATTACTTCCCGGTCTGTGTCAATTTTTCTAGTTCCTTGACAGTATCTTTTACAAAGCCAAATTTTTAGGATTTTGTTTTATTTTTTGGAACTGGGAGTTGAATCCAGGGGTACTTAACCAGGGAGCCACATCTCTTCCCCTTTTCATATTTTATTTTGAGAAAGGTTCTCATTAAGTTTCTTAGGACCTTGCTAAGTTGCTGAGGCTGATTTTTTTTTCTTTTATTTTTGAACAACTATACAAGTTTTTAACAAAATAATATAAAATGTGTATAGTTTCTGGATATTAGATTTACCCCCAGGAGTGCCCCCCCAATTACCCACCCTTATCCCTCTCTTCCCTTACCCACAATATCTCTAAAAATTGTATTAGGTTGTATAACATTACACCTTCTCTGGGTTTAACACATGATGATAGACCACCAGGGTCTAGTTCCAGCCTCCACAGATGAGTGCAGACATTCGACCCTTGGTTCTCTGGGTTATGCTGATTTCACTCAGCATAATTTCTTCCATAGCCATCCATTTATCTTCAAAGGCTGCAATATCATTGTTTCTAATTGCTGTGTATAATTCCATGGTATATATGTACCACAGTTTTTGGATCCATTCATCCAGCGAGGGACATCTGGGTTGTTTCCATAATCTAGCTATAGTAAATTGCGCTGCTATGAACATAGATATTGCTGTGTTTTGAACTTGCAATACTCCTGTCTCACTCTCCAAAGCCACTGAAATTATAGGTGTGCACTACTTTCCCCAGCCAAAATTTTAGTTTTAATGAAGTCTAGTTTATCAGTTCTTTTTTATATATGGATCATTGCCAAATTCAATGTCATCTAACTTTCCCCTGTTATTTGTCAGCTTTTTTTTTTTTTTTTTGTTCTGTGACTCAAGAACCTGAAAAGAAAAATTTTAGAAGGAAAAGTTTATTCAGGGGCTCACAGTTTCAGAGGTCTTAGTCAATGGAATGCCAACTTCATTCCTTGGGGCTTGAGTTGAGACTAAACATCATGGTGGAAGACATGACTCCAGGGAGCCAAGAGAGACTCCACTATCCAGATACAAAATATAGAGACTCTACTTTCCAGATACAAAATATATATCCTAAAGGCACACCCCCAGTGACCCACCTCCTTCAGCCACACCCTACCAACCTACAGTTACCAGTTCATCCCTCTCAAGGATTGAGTTAAGGCTCTCAGAATGCAATCACTTCATTTCTGAGCCTTCCTGCATTATCTCACATGAGCTTTTGGGGGCCCCTTTCTTCCAAACAATAAAAAGTGTATTATCATCCAGGAGTTTTGTATTTTTTTGTTTTGCACTTATGTCTGTGATTTATTTGAGTTAATTTTTGTGAAAGGCATAATGTTTTGTCAAAGTGTAGTGCTTTGCATGTGAACGTCTGGTTGTCTAGCATTACTTTCTGAAAACCCCATCTTTTCTCTATTGTATTGTCTTTGATAGTGTATCAAAGATCAGTAGATTCTATATATGTGGGTATATTTCTATATATATGTGAGTATATTTCCTTTATTTTCTTCAGGTTTTTAATTGTGTGTGAGTAAAGGCTAGTTAAATCTTCAGTTAATCTTTATGGCTTAAAGAAGAAGTCATGCAGAATAATTTATGAATGACATTTTATTTGTTCTAAGTAGAATTTTATAAAGAAGTTTTAGTTATACAATATGAAAAAAGATAAATTATTAACAGTAAGAATAAAGTAAAAGTAACTTCATTAATGCTTGATTTGGCTTGGTTAATTAAACATATCCTAAATATTTGACTCTTCCTTTTTTTTAAATACTAGCTCAGAGTTATTCATCCTTAAAGGTATTGAGAAATAATTTAATAATAAATTAAATCTTCCGTGAAGGTATTGAGAAATAATTTAATCGTGGTATAACTGATGGAGGGGTTTTTAGATGAGGCTGAATTCTCTGCTCCCACTGGTGAGTTTGGAATGATGGCAGATTTGTAGATTTCTACAGCCAAAATATCCCATTTTTTAGTGTTTGCAGCTATTTCCAGTTAAAACTGGGAATTTGAGCTGGTTCAGATTTCTGCAGCTGAAATAGTGTTAGCCAATACCCAGCTGGGTTTTCCCCCCTGCTACTGTTGAGCGGTACTTTGCAGCTCCTGCTATGGAAGCACACCCTGGGAATTCGGCACCAATCTTCTTCTGGGATCTAGTCTTGTGAATTTGAAGAATAAAATCCACGGACAACCATAGAAGGGAAGAGTAAAAGGAGTAGGATTTATTTGAGGAGGGAGAGTAAATTCTTTGCAACACAGAAGGGTACCTGGACGCAGGATACCGTCTTAGCGTGCGTCTTATTGTTTTGGGTATGAACATGATTAAGATTTATGCAAAGCAAGCACTGAGAAAAGCACCAACAGCATTAGTTAAACTCCATGTGAAACAGTCATTGAAACCAAGTACCAAAATCATTGGTTAAAATCTATGTAAAATAGGTTGCAAATTTTTCCTAGCTTCTGTCTATGTTCACCCCCACTTTCAGTTTTCCGATCTCTGGGACAAAGGAATTTCTCCCACAGGTCAGCCTCATGGTCTTTTGCATTGGAGGGCCTTGAGCATGCCCATTATTATCTCTCTATTGGCTAGCTTCTAGGTGTTGTGGAAGGGAGCCCACTATCCTGACTACCTAAACATTTTAATATCTATCTTAATCTCAATCATATCCATTTTTGTCACCATTAATATAGAAGAGAAAATTCCTACTATGTGATTGGTCTCTTGCCACTGAAATCAGTGGTGAATCAAAAATTATTAATAGTGATGCTTCTAGTAGTATCAATCCCATTAATAATATCATTTGGAAGAGAAAGCATACTCTTCAAATTTATTTTACATAAAATATTGTTTTTATCTGCTTGAGCTACCCTAATAGAATAATATAGACTAGGTAGCTTAAATGAAAGACATTTTATATTTTTATAGTTCTGGAGCCTGGAAGTGCAAGATCAAGGTGCTGTGGGGCTTGGTTTCTGGTGAGGAAACTCTTCCTAGGTAAGCAGATCACTGCTACTCAATCATCTTCTCACATGGATTTTTTTCTCTGCAAGTCTGGAGGAGAGTCAGAGGAGACAGGCTGAGAGAGACTGCTCATATTCTTTCCTTACAAGGAATCAGGCCTATTGGATTAGGATCTCACCATTATGATGCAATTTAATCTTTAATCATTATAGGTCCTGTCTCCAAATACAGTAACATTGGGGGTTAGTGCTAAACAGATGAATTTTGGGAGAACACATTCAGTTCATAAAAAAATTCTCATTTCATAATCGGTTTCTATACCTTAAACTATGAGTTTATATTCTGCATAGTTACACTGCTTTTTGCATTACCAAACAAATATGAAGAAACCATTTTCAAAATTTTACATTGCTTGCAAACATATTTCTTAATATTCACACCTTTTTTTTTAATGGTGGAATGTTTCATACAAAAATACCGTATGGAGACTATAGGTAATGTTTAAATACAATACTAATGTGAATGCTGTTGTTGCTCTCTTGATTAAGCAAACCAACTGCAACTTTCCAGAGAGACCACATCATCCAAATCCAGGCTATTGCATCCTTCCTCCCTCCCCTAATCCCAACTCTTTCTTTCCAAAGGTAATTCATACCACAAATTTTATGACAATAATTTCACTCCTTTTTATAGATTGGCTACGTAAATGTGACAGGCATAAACCACGGATTATTTAATGCTGTCTGTCCCTAATTTCTATAAAAGGAATGAAACTGCGTATATTTTTTTGAAACTTTACTTTTGCTTAACTTGCTTTTGAAATTCATATTCTCATCACACCTATGGCTATAATCATTCATTTCTACTGCAGTAGAATAGTCTATTGCTTGTATGACATAATTTATTATTTATAATATTGATGAAATTTTAGTTGATTTTGCTATGGCTTTTGTAACAACTGTGCACCTGTATGTCTCCTGATAACCTGTGAAAGGTTTCTTCTGCATCACACATCTACAAGCTGAATGGCTGGAAACCAGTGACAAACATGTACAAATATGCAATGACTGCCAAACAGGGTAACCAGTTCACACATTCAAAAGCCGTATACTAAATTCAATATGCAAAAGCAAGTCTTTCTGCAACTCTAATTGCACCTATCTTGAAACTTCTCTTTCCATTATTTTAATGATTTTCAAGTTTAATGACTAGGCTACATTCTAGATCAACTATTCACATCTATCTGAATTCATTTATAGTTTCTTCATTTGGTTTAAAAATACCAAATGAATCTATCCATTGAATTTCTATTTCCAATTATACACATATATAAATGCATTTTGCCTCTTGAAGTCTGTATGGTTTATGGTTCTGTTTGAATTTGCCTCTACTTCTACTTTATTACTATCACTATATCTCAATTTTGTTATCCAGAGCCTACCTCAGACTTTTTTGTAACTCTTTTTGAGCTTTTCCTTTTGCTCTAAATAGTTCAGATTTCTACATAATTTTCCTCTTTTCTTTTGTCTTTGTTTTTAATATGATCTTATGGTATCAATTTTATACTATTTTCCTTATGCTAATAATCTTTTATTGCCTCTAAATATGTTGTCAACTATCTCTGTTTCTCTATTTCCTATTAAAAATTTCCCATAATTATTATTATTCAGAAGTTCATTATATGAAATATTATTATTCATTACACTCACACTGACATTTAAAGGCCTTTTAAAAAGACTTTAAACTATCAGATTTGATTTGGCTAATATAGACATGTAAATTAGGTACTCATACATATTATATTTTAAAATTTAGAATTTGTCAGCCATACTGCATTCCTGATACACTACTGCAGGTTATAGACATGATTTCATTTTAAAATATAACAAAGCCAGGCACAGTGGCTGTAATTCCAGCAGTTTGGGAGACTGAGATCGAAGGATCACAAATTCAAAGCCAACCTCAGCATCTTTGCAAGCCACTAAGCAACTTAGTGAGATCCCATCTCAAAATAAAAAATAATAAAGAGGGCTATGGATGTTGTGCAGTGGTTAAGCACCCCTAGGTTCAAACTGTGGGACAAAAAAGAAAAAAATTCCCAAAGTATGTTGTTTTTTCGTGTATTTTGTATAGAAATGGCACTATGCTTTCCTAACAGAAACCAACACTGGTAAGGCTTTGAAAGCTTTGTCATGCAAATTAAATAAATTGGACCTATTATGAGGCAGACATATGCACTGCATATAATCTCATTGGAAGTAACCAAATATGACATGATATGATACTAAATTAAATTTGCTCCTTTTATGAGATAGTAAAACTATATCCAATGTGGATAACTATGATAGGTTTATTGTATTTATTCTGTAAATTTAATGAGAAACATTAGTAGATAGGCAAAGGCAAACTAGAAATCCAAAATGATTTGTAGAATTAAAAACATAATCATTTATTTATCCTTTCAGAAATAAGAAAACCTAATACATAATCTCATCTGCTTTGCTTTTCAGTCAGTTTAGTTTACAGTTTCAAAACCTAGTTGAATAGATATTATTATGATAGGTTAATCAATAAAAGTTGCATTAAGATGAACCTTAAAATGTATAACTCAGCAGTGACTATGTTAGCATGTTAATTCAAAAATTCACTGATCTGAGTAAATTTGTGTCTGAAATTGGATGTCAGTTGTTTGCTATGTGAAGTAGCACCACTTTTGGTCAGGATAGCTTGAATCTATTGTAGAAATCACTGAGCATCCAAACACCAAGTAGATATGAGAGCCGAAATGGTAGCAGCAACTCAAATGCTATTCTATAAACAAGTAGCAAATTCATCTATTGAACTTTGTTTTAGTCGGCTTTTTCACTGATGTGACAAAAACAATTTTAGAGGAGGAAAAGTGTATTTGACATCACAGTTTTGGAGGTCTCTCCATTACCCTGGGACAGAAATGAAGAACTTCATGGCAGAAGGGTGTGGCAGGGGAAAGCAGCTCAGGATACTGCACAAGGAAAAAGACAGTGTCCCCTCACCAGGGACAAAATAAATGTCTCAAAGGCATGTCCAATGATCCACTTCTTCTAGCCATACCCTGCTTGTTTATAGTTACCACCCTCATAATCCCTAGCAGAAGATTCATGAAATGATTAGGTTAAATTTCTTACAACCCAATCATTTCACTTCTAAGCTTTTTTGCATTGTCTCACACCTGAGTTTTGGGGGGACATCTCATATCTAAACCATAACAAACTTCTTCGTTAGATTGCTTCTTTACTTATTCATTCACTAAGTATCTCATCTATAAAAATAGACTATCCCAATCAGGAAGATTAATGGAAGATACTCATGAGTATATACTTCAGTTTTCATTGATTCATATAGTACTGAATCTATTTGCTGAAGACTCATAATGTATACTTTTATGATTTTTTATTAATTGGGCTATTATTGACAAGTCCTTTATAATATCAATTTATGCCTAAATGCAAAACTTAGTATCTTCATATTCATGTTACATTTAAGATAGCGGGAAAGAAATGGCATGCTTTTCTCCTAAGCTGAAAACTTTATTAAAATCACAGACAATTACATTCATTTTTCCAAGCAAAGGCAGTAAGAAAGTCAATCTTCTCTGATGTGTCAGATAAGCACTCAAGTTGTTCTATGCACTGAAGCAAACAAATTACTTATTAAAATACTTAAAAATTATTTTCCTGATTCTCAAATGTATGTTTTCTGTAAACACTAATATTTCTGTCAGAAAACTTACCATATTTTGCTCTTTGGCCAAATTACTGTAGGCAATAAGTGTGAGTTACTCTTTAAAGCTCAAAGTTTCCCAGTAGGCAGATCAGATTTACCTTAAATAGTATGAATTCTCAAAAAAGAATTGTCAGAAACTATTCAAGCAAATATTGCTTATATATATTTTTAAAGAGAGAGGGACAGTGTGTGTGTGTGTGTGAGAGAGAGAGAGAGAGAGAGAGAGAAACAACAATTTTATTTCGTTATTCTTGTGGTGCTGGGGTTTGAACTAGTGAACTTGCACATGCTAGGCAAATGCTATAACCACTGAGCCACTGTTCCAGCCCACAAGCATTGTTTTTTTAAAGAGACAGAGAGAGTGAGAAGGAGAAGAGAGAATCAATTCCATTTAATTTTTCATTTGGTCTTTGTTTCTCCAACATCTAGTTGTGAATGTGGTGCTAGGTTGTGAACCGCTTGCCAGGCAAGGGCTCCAACCACTGGGTCACTGCTTCAGCCCCTCACGCAAGTATTTTATACATGGTAAATAGCTGGCTTAATAAAAGTTTGAGAACTAAAATAACTGTGATTATGAATTTCCACATTTAAACAATGTATTAGGCAATATGTTTATAAATATATTTGGCCTTTTTATTTATGCATGCAGATTCATATTTTAGAACTCTTCTCATGTAGATGTGTTGGCAGAAGATTGAGCTGCCAGTCTCCACTGAGTCCTCCAGGGCTGCAATAGGAGACATTTTATATGTTAACATTAGACTACTGCATCATGACCACAGATGGACATGTTTGTATAAGACCAGGCCACACTATCTATTCTTGGCATCATTGCATACAATAAATCTTTACTTTCAGAGGCTCTGAAATGCATTATATAGCTTCTCTTTTAAAATATACTACCACTGCTTCCTATAAAATAGACCAGCTTGTAAAACCTAAATGTTCCAGCAACAATAGACTTCCTGCCAAATAATGTGTAACCAAGAGAAAAGTAATCGACTTCACAAGAAATGCAATGAGCCTTAGATGAATTGTTCTTGGACAAAAACATATGAACCTCCTTCTTATAAACACATTTTACCAAGTAAAATTTGTTGAGGAAATGCCTTCATTCTGAGAATTAAAAATTATTATTGTGATATTCAAATAGGATTATCTAATATTTAGTAAGTGAATTTTACTCTCTTCTGAAGAACTTTAATAATTCCCTTTCATTGCATAATTATGTAAAGATGTGACTGAACCTATGATAAATTCCTACTTCTCTAAGGCTAAGAAATGTCATGAATATTTCCATGGTTATTGTTAAGTAGAGGAAAGTCCCTTCTGCCATTCTGGAGAACACTTTTCCCTCCATCTTATGACTCACGTCTATCACCCCACGGGTTTTCACCCAAGTGCTCTGTCTTCATTGCTTATCCATTTCTTTTTTATAAACATCTGCCAACATTATTAGCATACAAATTTGCCTTTGAGGTAAAAATTCAACTGACTTAACAAATATTGAACATTTTTTGTATTGTTCAGTTTCAAAGAACTATACAGTCTACATTTTTTAAAGGAGCTAAATTAAAAAAAAAAGTTCCTCCTTCAGAAATCCAGGCTTTCATCACTAACTTGGTGTAACATTCACCGTGGACATTACACAATTCACACGCAAGCCTCATCATGTTGCTGTTCTCGAGGTTTGAGCCAAAGTTTCTCACAACAGGTACAATCACTTAGTAGTGAGGACAAGATGTTTTAAATTTTTATTATCTGGTCAGTGTTTATATAGCAAATTCTTGGTATGCCTTTCTGGAATGGAGAGATAGAATAAAGTGCCTTGAAATGTTTTCTAATTATAAGTAGTTGATATCTAGTGCCATACATGTAAATACTGAAATAACTGGAAATGAATTGAAAGAACTATCGTTCCATTTAAAAGCCAAAAAATACAATCCCAAAGACATTTTTAGCTACTTGAAAGGGGCCTACTTTTGAAGTACTGAAACAGATGTTTTAGATTATATTAAATTAACAAGTTCATGTAAAGGAACTCAGAGCAGGTCACATTTCTTTCTACAATAAATGCTGAATTAATGATTGATAATGATCCCTAATTGATGTTTGAAAGCAAAAGGTAGGATAGTAGTTGGTATCTGCAATGCTCAACATTTTCTTTTCAAGCTAGAGGTCGTTGACAAGGTTTTTGGATGGCTGTTTAAGTCTGAATTTAGAGAGTACCTCCTTATCAAAAAGAAGGCTGATTCTGATACCTTTCAAAGAGGGGGGATGTAACAAATAGTATCTGCAGTTTAGGCATTCATTGTCTTATTATAGCCAATGACATCATTTCATCCAAATAAAAATATTTTATCACTTCTCCTGATTAAACTAATTTGGACTATTTTTTAAAATAAAGGTTATTATAAGTGTTAATTTCCATGATGAATTCAGAGATACTTTGCTACTGAGAATCATCAGTCACGTGTAGTAATTTAACTTCATTGGATTTGATGACATTAAATCCACTGGTGTTTCACTAATAATATTTTAACAAAAGCTGGAAGAGTGACCTAAACTAATTATAAAAGGACAGCTTAAAATAAAAAAGATATTAGGGTGCTAGAAAGAAACATATGACATTATAATACAGTGATTGTTAAGAAATTAGGAACTCATGCACTTTTTTAATTAAAAGAGAAGGACAGTGAGAATCAATTTTTATTTAGTTTATCACCAAGCTTTTGATGCTCTGACACTTAGTTGTGTACATAGGGGCTGGGGTTTGAACCCTGCATGCCAGGCAAGTGTGTTGTAACCATCCGGCAACCACTCTAGTCCCCAAACTCATGCCTTATTATTATTATTATTATTTTTTTTTAGAGAGAGAGGGACAGTGAGAGAGACAGAGAAAGAGAGAAACAACTTTATTTAGTTTTTCACATGGCCTTAAGTTGCTCTAACACTTAGTTGTGTACGTGGTGCTGGGGTTTGAATCCAGGTCCTTGTGCTTGCCAGGCAAGCGCCGAAACCACTGAGCCGTCACTCCAGCCCCACTTATGCCTTTTTTAATAAGACTTAAATAGAAGTCTTCTGCAAGAATTTTGGCACCAATGATGTAAACATGAAAACTGGTATAATATTGTCTATGTTCTATTACCTTCTACATTTAGGTGGAAGTTTGGTAGAAATAGCAAACAATGGAATCACAAAAGCAAAGTTTGTAATGGCTACACCTTTCATATTATATATTTAAGAAAGCAATTTGCCAAGTAAGCTGAATGTCAGTTTCCTCATCTCTAAATATGGGATAATAAAGCTTACCTCACTATTTGATGGTTTCCATGTAGTATATGTCAGAAGTGCTTTTTAAAACTGGGTTATTGTCCTTATATGAATTATTACTATAGTTGTTGTTATTAGAGCTATTACTTGTATGTGTTGTTCAGTAATACAACACAAATATCCAGTAATTACCTCCAAAAGAACTGTTTAATCATATTATGCACCACCCACTTTAAAGTAACATCTAAAGATTTTCATCTTATGTGCAGAGAGTTAAAATTATAACATCAATTAAATATTGATACCAGTGTAGTACAAATATTACTGTAATTCAACATCATTAATTTAAAAATCACAAGAACAAAGACAACTTTAATAGTAAGAAATTTTATATCATTCACTTTGTCTTTTTGTTCCCCTTCTATAATACAAATGTATACTAATATGAAATTATTCTGTGCTTGAAGATCTACTGACCATTTTCTCATACTTCTATACAAATGTTTAGTTTGAAAATTAAAGTTTCTCTAGCCACAGACCTTATGTATCTTCTAAATTGATCTTTATTTTACTTTATCAATATTTTTTACTTCTTTGTATGGCTTCAATTATTGTCTAAAGAACTAATTTCTTATCAACACATCATAATTATATAAATTAATAGTAGTCACTGTGATTTTTCCATTCACACATTGTGTATTGATCATGTCTATCCTCCAAACCACACACTGTTCCTGCACACCCCTCCCATTCTTTAATAATCTCTCTTCTACTTTTAGGTTGATGTTTTTGCTTTGTTCTTTCCCCTCAAATGAGAGAGAAGATGTAACTACTTATTAATCTATGTCTGGACTATTCTGCTTAGCATGAAGCCCTCCAGTTCTATCCATTTTGAAACAAATGATAAGATTTCATTCTTTATTATGGATGAGTACTCCACTGTGTGTGTGTGTGCTTGTGAGTGTGTGTATGCATTATATTTTCTGTAATCATCTTGGCTAATTCCATATCTAAGTTATTGTGAATAGTGCTACAATAAACACAAGCATGTATTCTGACTTCTTTTTATTGGATATAAATCCAGGAGATTGATAACTGGATCATGTGGTGATTCTATTTCTAGATTTTGGTGGGCCCTCCATATTATTCTCCATAGTGGCTATACTAATTTACATTCCCACTAATATCTTTACTAGCATTTGTTTTTCCTTTATAATAGCTATTCTAACTGGGGCAAGATGGTACCTCTTTATAGTTTTGATTTGTATTTCTCTGAAGGAAAATATCATGAATTTTTCATATATATTGACTGTTTTCTCTTTTTGGGGCATATCTATTCAGATCAGTTCACCCCCCCCCTTTTTTATCGAAGAGAGAGAGGGAGAGAGAGAGAAGAGAGTCAATTTTAGTTGTTTTTCCAATTTTAGTTGTTTCTCCAACACTTAGTTGTATATGAGTTACTTGGGTTTGAATCCAGGTCCTCACACATGTCAGACAAGTGCTCCAACCGCTGAGACAATATTAATCTTCTGTCAGGTGAACAGCTGAGTAAGGTTTTCTCACATTCTGTAGTTATATCTTCACTCTATTGTTTCCTTGCTTTGAAGATTTTTAGTTTAATGCCATTCCTTTTGAAAAGTGCTGCTTTGTTTCCTGTGCTCTTTTATAATTCTATTCAGAAAATCATTATCTTTACCAATATCTTGGTATTTCCCTATATATTCATCTGGTAGTTGTAAAGTTTAAGGTCTTAACTATGATCTCTCACCCATTTCGAACTGATTTTCACACAGGGTGAAAGAGAGGGATCTAGTGTCAATCTTATACATGCGGATATCCAATTTTACCAGCAACATTAGTTAAACAGAATGTCTTTTCTCCAAAATTTGTATTTGGTGACTTTATCAAGAATGAGATGGCTACAGATGTGTGGGTTTATTTCTGAGCCCTCTATTCTCTTTTATTAGTCTATGTGTCAGTTTATACCAATACCATGGGGTTTTGGTTTTTATAGCTATGCAGTTTATCTTGAAATCAGATATTGTGATCCTCCAGCTTTTCTTTTTTTTTTTTTTTCTTTTTGCTCAAGATTGCTTTGGCCATTCAGGTTCTTTTGTGCTTTTGTGCTTCCATGTGATTTTTTAGATTGTATTCTCCAGTTCTGTGAAGAATTTCATTGGTATTTGGATGAACATTTCATTAAATCTGAAGATCATTTTGGATAGTATGCACATTTAAACTATACCAATTCTTTTAATCTATTAACACAGGAGGTTAATATAATTTATATCTAGAATATTTCCCAAAGGTGTTTATATCAAAAGTTTGGTCCACAGTTGGTTATGCTATTGGAAAGTGTTGGAAATTTTAGGAGGTGAGATCAAGTTGGAGGAAATTGTGACTGGGAGGAGTATTTTGACACTGGCTCCTCTCTCTCTAATCATCATAATCATCAACATCTATTTATCATCTATACCTCCATCTTTCTATCAATCTCTAGCTATAGCTCTGCTTCCTGGCTGTCATGAGGTGAGCAGCTTTGATCTATGGTGTGCCCTTACACAATGATATTCTGCCTCATGAGCTCAAAGGGATGGGGCCAAGTCATCATGAACTAAAAATTCTGAAGCCATTACAAAAAAAGAAAATACTTCCTTTCTTTAAGTTGATTTTCTTCAGATATTTTCCCTAAGAATGGAAAGCTGAAAAAACTCCAAAATTGGTACCAAGAAGTGGGGTTATTTTTATTACTATACTGTTGATATGGTTCAGACATTTTGGAACTGATTTTTAGCAGACATTTGAAAGGACTTGAAGATGCAGGATAGAGAAACCCTGGAATGCTATAAGCAGAGCTTGACAGACATTTCTGATAGAAGAGTGATAGGAATGCACAGAGTAAAGGCCAGACTCATGAGGTTTCGGATGGAAATTAGGACATTGTTAAGAATTGGACTGGAGGTCAGTCATATTGCATTCTGATTGGGAACCTGTCTACATTTTGTTCATGCCCTGAGATTTCATGTGAGGCTGAGGTTAAGCAGATGGACTAATTAATCAGGCATAGGAAATTTCAAAGAAGCACAGCGTACAGGCAGTGATGTCAGTATTGCTGGCTGCTTTAGCCATTTATAGTGAGAATTAGGAGCAAAATGCAATGCAGAAAATTTTAAAACATTCAGTAAAAAAGAAGTGCTTGTGGGGCTAGAGGGATGGAGTGGTTATAGCACTTGCCTGGCAAGCACAAGGATGAGGGCTCAAACTCCAGTACCATGTACACAACGAAGTGTCAGAGCAATGAAAGCCACATGAAAAACTAGATAAAATTGATTTTCTTTCTCTCACTGTCCTTCTGTCTTTAAAAAGTTTAAAAAAAAAGGTGCTTGTAAAATTGAAGCCAAGAAGAGTGTGATTGCTAGTGATTAGTACCATTGAAGAGAAGCTGGGTACTTTGCATGGGACAAGAGAAAAGATGGGATGGGGGAATCTTAGAAGTCAGCAAGTACCCACAACTCACAAACTCAAGATGTAAAAATGTAAACCTTTCAATTGATATGGGAGCTTCTGGGTGCCCAGTTCCCATAGAGCTGGGTAGAAAGATGTTTCTCCAGCATTCATTTCACAATGTTCAACCATCCAAGAACTCAGAAGTCTCTACAGGCATAATTTAAACAGGATTGGCTCCTGCTAACAGAGACCTTGGTGCAATCCACATGGTACTGATTTTGTAGACATAGAGAATACAAGAGTTATAGGGGCATGGATATTTCCACTGAGATTTCAAAGGCAAACCTGGGAGACCAGGTAATTTATGAGGCAGGGTCAGAGTCCCTGCAGGCACCCCATGATGGAGTTATGTATAAAGTTCTAAAAGTGAGCCAAAGCTGCACTGGAGACCTAAGGAAGTTAGAAATGCCAGGAATGTGGAACACCTGCCTTGGAAGCTGCAGATAGTCAGTTGAGCCAGCTTGTGAAGTGACCATGTGCCATTAAGACCATAGAGTTGGGGCTGCCAAGCCCTTGGGAATCCATATCCCTCCACCACATGCCCTAAATGCTGTATCTGGAGTTATGGGATATGATGTTTTACTGGTGGGTTCTGATCTTGCTTTGACCCTATCCTTCCTTAGATTTTACCTATTCCTCCAAATAGAAATCTTTTCCCTATGCTAGAGTATGTTGGAAGTATACACCTTATCATTTGATTTCTCCAGGGAATCTTAACTAAAAATTTGTTGTAGGTCTTAGAGGAAACTTTAGACTTGGAGTTTTGAGCAATGCTGGGACTGCAGGTAATGAGATACAGTTATTCATATTGCCATACTGTTATTCCAAGTCTGTATATTTTACAAGACTTCCATCTTTCTTCTGTTGAATTCCAATGTTATCCTGTAGTAACTCACTTTAACATACAGTTATACACCTGTTCCTTTGCTTAATCTTTGTAAAGGTACATGTTAGTGCTAGGTGCCTCTGTCCAGTCATCCTGCCAATCTTCTGGATTGATTAATTAAAATTTTTTAGTTATACATACACTACTTAAAACAGAACAAAATATTTTTAAGTTCAAACAATTTACTTTATGAAATAAAAAACATTTGAAATGTTAATTTTTAAGCAAGGTGATTGTGTATAGCTTGCTTGATGCATCTGTAGAAAGGTTCCTTTATTTTCTCTTCTAGAGATTTTTACACACTTGACCAAGCACTGTTGTGAGTATTGAGATAGTTATATGCCTGTTTTTTAGAAGGATTTTTGTTAAAGGAGAGGTGAGATGGGAGATTTGCAGATAGATAACATTTCAAGCTGATAAATTGTATAATAGGTTACAAGTGAAATTTAAGAATCTAGTATCTTATTTCTTGAAAATCATTTATAATTTAACAACCCCTTTGGTAAAACCTGGGGACTGTATAGGTACAAACCAGATAAATATTTTCCGAATACTTTGTGACGCTCTCAAAACATATTATTTTTTATTGATTCTGAATAGTCAACAATCTTTCCAATCTGTTTTCATCACTGAGTCAAATTGTCTAAGCTATAACTGAAATGAAATAATATAATGCAACAGAGGTTAAATGGAATAAGAATCCAACCAAAAGAGTAACCAATCAGATATCTATTGATGAAAATTTTTTTCAAGAACTTATAATTCTCTCCAATTTTACCTCAGAATGTTTAGGTCTCTAAAATATGCAAACATAAAAAGCCATCATAATTAGTAAGAAATTAATATGTATTGAACAACCTACAATATAGATGTTCGGGTAAAAGCCTTAAGGACTCTCATAGTGAGTAAACAAATTGGTGGACATATCCTGGAGTCCAAAGAGCAGCCTAAGACAGAGACATCTCCTTACATGGTGTGACAACCTCTATAGTAATTATAAAATGTAATTCTGAATCACTTATATCCATTATAGAATCCAGTACACCTAATATAGAATATTTTTAGTTGTGTTTTCACTGTTTTTTCTATAGTTAAAATAGAGACACTTTCAACTAAAGTTCAGTCACCTTTGCCAAAGAAACAGTGATGATTGGAAATATCAAGTGTTTTCCCTTCCAGTATCATGGATACTAATACAACAAGGCCAAATACTACCTGCACATATTCTCAAAGACCTATGAATAGCCTCCTTCATAATCCATGAACTCTGGAATCCAGCTACTTGTGCCTCAAATGCTGGTACCATATTTATTTGTTCTTTAGTTCCTTTAGAAGGTACCATCTGGGTCATGGAGATCCATAAAGTAGCTAACAGTGCTGTAAGTTATAAGTCCTAGCACCAACTGCAATCACCATATGGGAGCTAGGCAAAATACGCTTTGTATTACAAAAGCTAGATTCCATGTGCATCAGTGCCACATACCACATTATCATCTTTGCTTATACTGAGGGACCTGGGAAAGGACTCCTGAACATTCTGTAATTCAGGGACTGTGGTTGCCCTAAGGAACCTAGGGACAGTTCTCTCCATATCCTACATCTACCATATAACCTACCAAAATTGAGTTAAAAAGAAAGAGAAAATATAAACAAACTAATGGTGAGTAATGACATTTAGGCCGTAAAAAAATCTTTCATTATAAAAAGTCCACAACTGAATGCTTTTACTAGTGAATTCTAAAAATCAATTAAAGAAGAAATAACACAAATTCTTTGTGAACTATTCCAAAAAAGTGAAATAGAAGGAACTCTGCTAAACTCTTTTACATGAGGCTGTGTTCACCCTGATATCAAAACCAAAGGCATGACAAAGAAAAAATGAATATATACATACACATACATGTATACTTGAAGAATACATATGCAAAACTGAATTCAATAGCACATCAAAAACATATAGAAAGATGAAGTGGGATCCATCAAAAAGATGCAGAAATGGTTCAATGTATTCAAATCATTAAATCTGATACAACATATCCATAGAATGAAGGCCAAAAACCACATGATTATTTCAATAAATGTGGAAAAATCATACATTAAGATTAAGTATTCCTTCCTGATAAAATTGTCAAAAAATTAAAAATAGAAAGATCAAGCCTAAAAATTATTAAAAGCTATATATGGGGAAACTCACAATATCATATTGGATGGAGAAATTGAATTTACTTCTAAGATCAGAAATAAGACAGAGATACACACTTTCACCACTCTTATTTAATATAGCACTATATGTCTTACCAAGAGCAATTAGCCAACAGGTAGAAATAAAGGGCCTCCAGTTTAGAAATGAAGAAATTAATCTGTTAGTTGGCAGTTGAAATGATTTTATATACACAAAAACCTAAATACTCCACCAAAAAAACCTATTAAATTAATAAAACAATTCAGTAAAATGGCAGAATACCAAATCAACATACAAAAATCAATAGCATTTTTCTGTACCAAAAGCAAACATGCTGAAAGGAAATTAAGAAACAAACCCATTCACAAAAGGTGTAAAAACATATTTAGGAATAATTTTAACTGATGGAGTACAAAGATCTCTTCAATAACAATTATAAAGCACTGATGATAAAAATTAGCAAGGAAAATTCAGGCATGATAATGCACCCCTGTAATCCCAGAAATTTAGGAGGTTAACGCAGGAGTATCTCAAGTTTGAGTCCAGCTTCAGCAATTTCATGATACCCTGTCACAAAATTTTTTAAAAATTAAAAAATAAAAAAGTTTGGAATTGTAGTTCAGTGTAGGGTACTGTTCAAGCCACAGCACAACAAAATAAACCACAAAAAATAGAAATAACATACTACATACATGGATTAGAATAATGAATACTCTTACTACTCAAAGTGATCTATATATTCAACCTAATTATACTACGTGTGACAGTAACCCACTGACCTGATGTGGCAAAGTCACCAAGAACATAGATTTGCGAGATGACAGTCTGTTCAATAAATGCTGCATGCAAAATTGGTTGTACATAGGCACAAAAATAAAACTAGATCCTTTCCTCTACCCATATTCAAAAATCAAAATGAATCAAATATCTGCAGGTAAAATTGAAAGTATGAAATTAGTACAAGAAAACAGGAGAATCACTTTAAGATGTTGCTTAGATAGTGAGTTGTTAGCTAGGACTCCCAAGGTATAAACAACAAAATTAAAAATTGATGAATGAGATTATATCAAATTGGGATTGTATGCTTCTGCATAGCAAAGGAAATATTTAAAAGACAACCTGAAGAATGGAAGGACATTTTTGCAAACTGTACATCTGACAAGGAATTGATATGTAGAATACAGAAGTAAAGAAAAACAAAACTGAACACAAAATAAATGATCCAGTTTTAAAAGTGGGCTAAAGCACCAGATAGTAATAAAAAAAAGACATAGAAGTGGTCAACAAGTACATGAAAAAATGCTCAATCTCACTAGCCATCAAGAAAATGAAAAGTTATGAAATATCATCTCAACCTAGTTAGCATGGTTATCACCAAAGGATAAAGTTTAATAAATGCTGATAAGGTTGTAAGGAAAGGGAAACTCTTTGACGTTGTCAGTGAGCATATAAATTAATATAGTCATTATGAAAAACAGTGTGGCAATTTCTCAAGAAAATAGAATTCCCCTATGATTCAGCAATTTCACTACTGAATACATATTCCAAGGAGATTAAGTAATTATACCAAAGACACTTGCACTCCCATGTTTATTATAGTCCTATTCATAAAAGAAAAAAATAAGGCATCAATTCAGATGCCTTTCAGTGGATGAATGGACAAAGGAACTGGTATATATACATAGTCGATGCTATTCAGCCAAAAAAGAGAATGAAATCCTATCATTTGCAGCAACATGGATGGACTTGCGAGTCATTATATTAAGTGAAATAAATCATAAACAGAAAGGTAAATGATTCAGGTTCTCACTCATTTGAGAAAACCACTATGTAGACATGATAGAAGAGTAGAATGGGTCACAAAAGCCTGGGTAGGGCAGAGGATAATCAGGTAGAAAGAAGTTAAGTAACTCAGAGTGGAGGAATTAGTTCTGGTTCTTCTATGGCACGGTAGGATAACTATTGATTAAAGCAAACTAATAATATAATTTAAAATGACTTGCAAAGTGTTAAATGGTCAACAGTGTAGTATTTGTTTAAACAGATGAAAATGCTTATTACTCTAATTTGCTTAATATATATTGTAGACAGATATCAAAGTTTTTTTTTAAAGAGAGAGGGACAGTGAGAGAGACAGAGAAAGAGAGAAACAACTTTATTTAGTTTTTCACATGGCCTTAGTTGCTCCAACACTTAGTTGTGTACATGGTGCTGGGGTTTGAACCCAGGTCGCCGTGCTTGCCAGGCAAGCGCTGAAACCGCTGAGCCACCACTCCAGCCCCAGATATCAAAGTTTTAAGTGTCTTACAGGTCCTTGCTTTGGGATTACCGAGGTAGCATCTATGTCCTGCTTTTGGAAGGTGACAGTCACCACTATGTCACTAATAAAAGTTGTGCCATGTAGCCTTAAAACTTTGATATATGAATATCAGTTTCTAAGTCTCATTTTTTACAATTTCTTATATTGCTGCATGAAAAATATTATAGTGAATTTCATAGTAATGTTTATTGAAAGTCTATAAAGAAGAAAAAATGGAAACAAACAATGATCAGAATTCAAGAAAGCTGCACCTCAGCTTCAGAAAGGTTATCTCTTCTAGGACACAACTAGATAATCCCTACCACCAGCTCTCCCAGAAGGAACAACACCATACACTCAAGAAAGAAAGATTTCAATGGGTTATTTGAAAAAGAAAACCTTTTCATATATAGTTTCAATAGTCATGTACAGTTTCAACTAGGTTAAGTTTATATTTTTAAAATGTTAAGTGTATACTTGAGAACAGACTAAAAAGTTGTTCAAAGGAAAAAAAGATGAGAGTGATATTGAAGTTCTACAACAGGATCTTTAGGTAAAATTATTTTATTTTTAGAATAAGTGACATATGGTGAGTTTGATTGTAGAACTCAAAATTCAAGGAATATTTGTTTACCATTGAGAGAACAGAACTGAATATTTTAAGATACAGATTATTGTTTACGCAAAGTATAGTAATCTCTGCTATGTAGCTATAATCAGATATGTAATCAAATAGAGGATTTAAATTCTTGTTTTCAAATGCCTATTTCATTTGTAAAATTATCCTTGTTCCTTAAAGCATTCCGTAATAGCGTCATTTTATAAAATAAGCATAAAATGAGTACACAGTGCAAGGAGACTTATGATACACAAAAATGATATTATTTAGGATGTTAACATGTGACATTTAACTGTTTTAAACAAAAATGTTGATGATTAAATATGTTCAAATTTAATGAATAAATTAAAATGTCTTTAATAATTGCTATGATTTTGCCCCTTAAAGAATGAATACAGGAGCTTGAGCAGTGGCCCAGCAGTTATGGCACTTGACAGGCATGTGCAAGGATGTGGGTTCAAACCCCAGGACACTGTACACAACAAAGTGTTGCAGTAACAAAAGTCACATGAAAAACTAAATAAAATTTATTCTCTTTCTTCCTCTCTCACTGTCTCTATCTCTCTTAAAAAAAAAAAACAATGACTACATACATACACCTTTCTTATTCCTATTTAATTCTATTACCCAATAAATTTAAGGATACATAAAGGAAAAAATTAATACTGGCTCTATGGACATCTTTCCCATATGCTTCCTTCCAATATACAATTTTGAAGGAAAGAGAGTGGCTGGTGACTAAATTACTAAATATATTTCCTTACAATAAAAAGAAAAGTGCCTTTGTAGAAATGCTTGGAATTTTCCTATTAAACATGATGGAATAATTTCATACCATCTGTAACATTCATTTAGAGAATGTAAACAGTGGTATATTTGCCATCTGTTTGAAAGTCTTTTTATGATACGTTTGAATCTGTCATTGAATGATATCACCGATTTTATCATCTAAAGATGATGCTTGAAACTATGATCAATTACATTTTTGGTAGCCAGATATACATGCCATGGAAGTAAGCCATCAAAGAGCAATAAAGATGGACAGTAATGGCCAAGATTGTTCTGTTAACATCAATAAAACAATATAGAATTGCTGTTTAAAAGCACTTAACATTTTGTTGAAGGTGAAGAGAAAAATATCTGTGGAATGAGTGGTGCATATCAGATATCACTAGGTAGCTATTAAAAAGGTAAATTAAAATCTTAGCCCTTCTCATATTCTTGTAAACATTTTGAAAAATGATACTTGATGCAGTGATTTTCCCCAGCTTCTCCAAGTAGCCTAATGTTCCAAGATAATTTGTTTCTCCAAATTTTTGAGGAGGCAAATTTCTGGACTGCCTGTAAGCTCAGTGAATAGACAATTTCAAAGTGAATAAAGACATTGCTATGGTTTAGATGTGAGTTGTCCCCGAAAAGCTCATGTGTGAGACAATGCAAGAAAGTTTAGACGTGAAATGATTGGGTTATGAGATCCTAAACCTAATCAGCACATTAACTCCTTGATAGGGATTAATTACATGTTAACTGTAGGCAGGTAAGGTGTGGCTTGGAAAGGTGGATCCTGGGGGGCATAATTTTGAGATATAAATTTTGTCTGTGGTGAGGGTAGTCTCTCTATCATCTATCATCTCTCTATCCATCTATCATCATCTATCTATCTCAGCTTCCTGATGCCTTATTCCTAGTTTCTTCCCCTTGCCACACAATTCTATCACAGTGTCCTGCCTCATTCCAGGCCCAGAGGAATGGAGCCTGCAATCTATGGTCTGAGACCTCTGAAACTGTGATCCCCCAAATAAAGTTTTCCCCCTTAAAATTATTCTTGTCAAATCTTTTGGTCATAGCATTAAAAAAGCTGACTAAAAAAGACATTTATCTTCAAGAGAATACCAATGAGCCTATTAGTAAGTCTTACATGGATTTGGCATAAACATTAATATGTTCAGAAACTTAAGTTTCCAAGGTTGAGATAATTGAATTAAAAGATAAACTAAGGGGGCTGGAGCGGTGGCTCAGCGGTTTCGGTGATTGCCTGGCAAGCACGAGGACCCGGGTTCAAACCCCAGCACCACGTACGCAACTGAGTGTTGGAGTAACTAAGGCCATGTGAAAAACTAAATAAAGTTGTTTCTCTCTTTCTCTGTCTTTCTCACTGTCCCTCTCTCTTAAAAAAAAAAAAAGATAAACTAGGAGGTTTGGAATATTTAGAAAAGAGCATTAAAATCACTATTTTATGTAGCACCTTATATCAAAGAAAAATATATATTTAAGACAAATTTTTCTTCAAATTTAAAACATCTAAGTAATTCCTAAGTAACGTTTTACCACTCACTACATTTGGCCTTACTGAGAAGATGTAAAGAAGGTCAGTAGAACTCAGAATAGAACAGAAAGGAAGAAAGGTAATGTCCTTATTGGACATTGCTGATAAACAGCACTATTGCCTATGTTGACTGATCAAGTTTGTGTCTAAAAATTATTTTTTCCAATTAAAGTTCAGTCATTAGACATTTTCATAGAATTCCTATCAAATGGGTACTTTAGAGATTCTTGTAATATATGATGACTTCTTCTTGAGTCAAGAATTAAAGTGTGCTAAAGAAGTTAAGTGGCTGATACTAAATAGAATATTAAAATATTTAATAATGGTGTACATACAGAATAACTATAAAATCCAATTCATTAGTACTGAGTTTGTTCAGGAATGTTCTGTTTCCATACAAGGAAAAATTATAGAGAATTGGAAAAGAATATTGTAAGGTTTTTTTATGTCATATTATGGCTTTGTATTATTTGTATAAATAAAATATACATATTATTTATTTATGGGGCTAGAGCAGTGGCTCAGTTGTTATGGCACTTGCCTGGCATGCACAAGTATGTGGATTTGAACCCCAGCACCATGTACAGAATGATGTATTGGAGCGACAAAAGCCACATAAACTAAAATTGATTCTCTATTTCTCTCTCTCTCTGTCCCTCTCTCTTTAAATATATATATATATATATATATATATATATATATATATATATATATATATATAGTATTTATGTCTCCTCTTAAAAAACATATGCTACATAGGAGTACTAATTTACTAAAACCGAAGGCATTTTGTTTTTCAGCAAGATATTACTGATGCAAAAATGCCATCTCAGGGGAGACTCTCACTGAAAAAGATGACCTCTCATAACTACTAAGAAGTTTATTTTTATATAGTTTGTTTGGAGGAAGACATATAGGTGGTTTCTAGGCTATATTACTGTATTCCTAAACTACCAGAAAAATATCTGATATTTGAAGTATAAAGGACTATAGTAAACTAGCATTGTTGGGCACTGTACAAAAGACAAATGCTGCACCAGACGCCATGACACTTCTTCCTCCCCTCTTAGGTTTCCTCTTTCATGTTTCAAGCACTCTGAGCAAAAAAGAGCGCACCCATGTCTCCACTCATCTATGGAGGTGGGGACTAGACCCTGGACAATGAGAAAGTTGGTCTAGAAACATGAGTTAAATTCAGATAAGATGTAATGCTTTACAATTTAATACTATCTTTAGATTTATAACGGGAAGGGGAAGGGAGGGATAAGGGAGGGTAATTGGGGGGGGGCACTCCTGGGGACAGTTGCAATATCCAGAATATATACACATCTTATACACATTTTATATTGTTTTGTTAAAA